>JAHLWZ010000347.1:13561-70447 GCA_020536535.1 Pelomyxa schiedti | reverse complement strand
TCTTTCAAGCAGTTATAGCTCAAGCGAGAGCTCCACGTCGAGCTCGAGCATCAGCGAAAGCTCGAGCACAAGCAACAGCGAGAGTAGCAGTGAAAGTTCGAGCTCAAGTCACAGTGAAAGCTCAAGTTCCAGCAACAGTGAAAGCTCCAGTCAGAGTGAAAGTTCGAGCTCCAGCGATAGTGAGAGCTCAAGCTCGAGCATCAGCGAAAGCTCCAGCATCAGTGAAAGTTCTAGTTCGAGCAACAGCATTAGCTCCAGCATCAGCGAAAGCTCCAGCACCAGTGAGAGCTCCAGCGAAAGTTTTAGTTCGAGCAACAGCATCAGCGAAAGCTCCAGCTCAAGTGATAGTATCAGCCAAAGCCTCAGTGGATCGCTCATGCAGTCCTTTTCCTTGGACGACCCTGAGACCTGTGTTTTCGCCCTGGCTCTCAAGTATTTAGGTATGCTATTTGTTCACCCTTTGGTTTCTCTGATGTGTGTTAAGAGTGCCTCGAAGAAGTACCCTCTGATGTCTATATGAAGTTTACCAGGGACATCGCCCATGCCCTGATGATTTCCCCGAACCGCGTTTACCTCCTTTTGGTGAGGCTTCTTTCTGACTGCAGTAACAAGCGCGACGTGGTCTCCGTCGTCCTCGTAGAGTACGGAGTGATCCTATCTGATGATCTTACTGCAGACCAACTAGTCACCGAGATGGGCGAACTTGTTGACAACACCACCAGTGCTCTCTACGACGGAGAGGTAACGGCCAACACAGTGCCGGAATCGCTGGTTGTTGTCTATGAGCCATTACCCCCAAGCTCTTCCATCACCAGCACAATACAGATACTGAGCAGCAGTGATGAGGGTGACTCTGGAGTACCCGGCTGGGTGTGGGCCCTCATTTGCACTGTTGGAATTGCGCTCGCTATTGCACTGGGCACGGCCCTTGCCGTTGTTCTCGGCAAGCGAAGAGAGAAAAAAGAAGAGGATATAGAACTTGAGGAGAACCACGTGCTAGGTGGTTACAGCAGCGAGGACACACGTGTCTAAATACGGACTACTCCGAGTACGAACTTGTTACAAATTGTATAAACAAAACATAATTCTTCTTATTATTTAGTAGTTGTTCTTCAGAATCACTTTGGTTTGTGTATTCATGGTAACAATAGGTTGAGGTTGTAAGCAGGGGATGAGGCTGCATCGAGGAATGCGAACAAAGTGCGTGCGGAACCAACCACGTCTCTCAGGGCCATGTTGCAATAAACAAGCCTGATGACTTCAGCAACTGTTGCTTGAAGTGCTGTGCTTCCGTCGGTCAACTGCACAACGTCGTCCGTGTCAATTTGGAGGTTGTTGCTCTGGAGTATCCCAGCAACGGTGGTTTCAAGCACACTGTACAGAGCCTCCCGCAGTTCCGTAATAAGTTCCGCCGGCAGGCGAATGGGCGCCGCGGGGGCCGCCGCGGAACCAGGGGGTGGTGCTGCGGGTTGCCGCGGGTGCTGGCGGTGGAGTTCGGTAAGGAACCGGGCGATTAGGGGGAGAGGGAGCGAGAGGAGTGCACCGCAGGCGAGGAGGGCCTCGCGTGAGGTGGGGCGCCGGCTGCACTCCCGCTCAAGAAGCCACCCAACAAGCCCTGATGCTGCTGCATCCAAGTCAACAGGAGGGCTGTTGCTGGGAACGAAGTTGGTGCTGTGCCTGGGGATGAGGGGAGGGAGATTGGCATCACGTATCAGGGGGGTGTTCAAAGCGTTTGTGGTAAGGAAAGGGTGCCTGCCGGAAAGAGCCTCGAAGAGAAGACAGCCGACGGCCCACACGTCGTTTTTGAAAAAGGGGAAATTGCCGGGAACGTCTGGCTGGATCACTTCAGGTGACCTGTTTTGTCTATTTCCAGTGAACGTTTCACCTGGGGGCAAAACCAGAGGATTCCCGTCTTGGCAGAAAATAGTGGTACCGAGATCACAGAGAGCCCAGATGTTTCCTTTGATGTGTGGCCTCTCCATCAGCAGAACATTGTCAGACTTGATGTCACAGTGAAACCACCCTCGCGAGTTGAGGTGATCAACTGCACACAGCACGCAAAAAGCAAGCTGAAGCACATCCCTCGTTGTACAAAGTGCATGTTGTTGAAGAGCAACTGCCTCTGAACTTCTACCTAGTGTTTCCTGCTGTGGCTCTGGAGACTTGAACTTAGAGAGTATAAGTGACTGCAGGGTGCCCTTTGCAAGCTCCATGGTCATAAACGTGGTTCGCTTATAGATCGGAATGGCATGGGCACAGTCCTTACACCCAGATATCCAGTTGCCATCTTCATCGATGAGTGCAAATTTGTCTCTCAACTTCTCCCCAATTAAGGTGAGTGAGGTGTCTCCGCGGAAGTGGTTGAAGACATTCGTGAAGCACCAGTGTGGGTGCATCACCGCAACTTCATATTCCCTTTCAAAATGCGGTTTCTGTTGCACTGTCCTCGGCCCCTCGTTGTAATTGAACATCATCTTCAACGCCACCTCTTTGGGCGCTCTGTCGAGAGCAGGTCCCTCTTGTTTCCTTCTTTGGTCAAGGAAGGCAACACGAACTTTGTTCACACTTCCAAATGCACCGTTGGCAATGAAAACAGCTTTATCAACACGTATTTCGTCCAGTTCCACCAGTTCCAGCACTCCTTTCTGGAATACAGTGAGAGCCATCTCCAAATTCTTTCCCTGGAGACAAAACATTTTCCTTCGATCTTTACGCATACTTAATAGTGGATGGAGTATTGAAGGACATATTACTTGTAGAAAGAGCTTCCTCGAGGTGTTTAACTTTTGCTTGCCATAAATTTTCCGCAGAAGGTTGTGGGCTCCCTTCTGGCACAAGAGACATTATATCATCCAGGGGAGATCGGTTTTTAGTTCCGCAGTCTATTGCTGCTTGGTCAAAGAATCCAATTGTGTCTGGATGCATTGCACCACGAACCTCCTGTAGTCCATACTGCTGGGTTCTCTGCAAACACCCCAAGAATCAGACAAAAGACTTGTCAGTGCAGGGGTTACAAACCTTCCAAAACGGGGCTAGTAAACATTGTCTTAAGGCAGAACTTGAAATAAAGAAGTGGCCCTCAGCCTCTCCACCAGGAGATTTTTCCAGGTTTAAGGATGAAATGATCCATTCCAACCAATACCACCAAGTTGCCATCCTTTTTGGATTCCCTTTTTCTCTGGAATCCCGAGGTGCCGGACATGTCAGATCAAGCATTTTATGGTAACATGTTATCAGTTCCTGGTAATAAAAAAAAAAGATTTAAAAGTGAGTCAAAAAAACAAAAAAAAAAAGGGCAACTTTGAGTGCTTCTAGTGAGATCTTTCTTGGGAATTGTATTGAAAAGCCACCAGGACAGACCCAGTAAATGTTGCTGACTGCAAGGTCCCGGGTTTCTTCAGCAAGATCTGCTTTTGTTTTAATCACTCTTTCAAACAAATTGACTGCTCCTTGCAATGTGCTGAGTGCCATTTTGGGGGGCATCTTTGACGAAAGATGCCTATATAGAACTGGTGGTCTGTCTTAAATGTTAGTAGGAACAACGGAAAGGTATCAGAGAGGAGGCTACCTGGTGACAAAGTTACACAACTCTTGGACTGATACTCTTGGAATGAACTGTTCAAGGAAAAAGTCGTGCCATGAGGAAAGAACCTGCTGACAAAGAGGCTTGGGAATCTCTTCCATCTCATCCTTGCGTTCTTTCTCAAAATGAAAGGCCACACACAAAATTTGGAGTTTGAGTTCATTTTCAGGCTGCAGTTTCAGATAAAAAAGAATTGTCAACAAACACACAATTTCAATGTACACACATAGTGAAAAAACGTTTTTTGCAATAGAACCGTATTGGTGCAACGGTTATCCAGAAGCTTAGTTACTTCATCAAACAAAATGGAGTTTCCTTGACGAAGGGCTCCCAGAAGCTGCCAATAAAAAAGGGAAAGGTGAAACAAAGCCAAAGAATGGTGGAAATACCGAGGTAATACTCGCATCTTTTGCCGAGACGGCAGAATCCTGTGCTGTTTCACAAGAAAATACCTTTTTAACAGTGGTTGACACAACTTCATTCAACAGTGAAAGATTTTGTTCTGTTTCAATCCCAAATTTCCCGACTTCTCTGTTGGTTGTGGGTTTTTTTTAGAAAAAGGAAAAGAGGAGCAGGAAGTAAACACACTCCAAAAGACGAAGTGCCATGAAAATGAAGAAAGGTGAGTTGTCAAACAGGTGCGATTGGCCACTTTTGGATCCCTCGCATCCCATAATGTCAACTCCGCGGACTGCCGAAACAAGCCCCCCAGCCAGCCACGACACGTGAGTGTCAAACCCAGCGTGGTTGACTCGCTTGCTGGTCTCACAGAAATTCTCCATAAGGCGCACAACATCAGCCGTGAAGCTCCTGTCCAACGCAACCGCGAGAACGCGGCCGCTTGTTGGAGCGGATTGTGGGACGCCGCCAGGGCTCGCCCGTGCAGGGGGCTGGACGCCCACAGCAGTTGTTATTTTTACAGGAATGGAGACAATGACGTCATACAAGGCCCTTGCTGCCTCCTCTGGGTGTTGACAGGGTCCCACTCCCCCTTTGCCACCGTTCTGCATTTGAACGGTTTCGAAAAAGACCAGATCACGTTCCACGAAGTACTCCTTGGAATCTGGGTTCCAGCCCAGAATCTCCAGAAAGTACTGTCTAAGCACCATAAGGTGTCATATCTACCACGGGAGAAGCATTTCCCTCTCTTCAGATTTCGAACACCCAATCAAAAAAGCGTGGGTGCAACGGATGCCAGTGCCACGTTCACTGTCGGGACATTTTTTCCTGGCTCTTTTAAAGCGAGGCCCCAGCTATGCATTTTTCAATTCTGTAAAGAAAAGCCTTTGTTTGGTTTCATTTTGCAAATGGCTCGTTTACTGCAAGCAATACTGAAAAGAGATGAAGAATTGAAGTGGCACGTGATAAATCACGACAAGTTGCACTGTCACGGCCACAGAAACCTCGACCCAGGGGACGACGAAGCTACTGCCTCTCTTTTCCATTCAGGTCAAATCTTACCCCATAATCTCAGACGAGGCCATCAATGCTGCTGGGCCAATTCCGTGGCTCGCATCAGTATCTTCAGACCAGGATATTTCAATCTTGGCCTCGATTGCGCGAGTGGCACCAACAAGGTTAGTGACATCTACAAGCATTCAGAATCTTCTAAGTATCAACAGGCCGAGTGTTCATGAAGAAGTTCTCAGGCAGGGCATCAGGTGGGCATTGTGGCAGGTGTGCTGTATTTCTCTTCACCAAACAAAACCGCTAACACCGTGTGCAGCTTGACAGAAGGCTACTTACCAGCGTTGTGGAAGCCTTGGAAGTTCCAACACCCCACGATGACATTCCTAACGACTCATACCTTATAGATCTAATCATGAAGATACTTGCCCAAACCCTAAAACTGTTCGCCTCACTAGAATTAGTTTGCTTAGTTTCCCTGGTTTTGCTTGTATTCCCATTTTAACTTCTGTAGAAACAAAAGAAACTTAAACAGCTTTCCGTTTTTTTTTTGTAGGAACTCAGTGAGGAAAAAAGGGTTCAAGCTGCCTAGAGGTCACTCAATGGGGGGAACATGGCGGCAACTTGCCAGGGATTGCCGGACGAGTACTTTTTCTTGATGGCAGTAAGCTCCGTTCTAAGCTGTCCACGAACAAGTTGATTGAGGGCGCGGGCACAGTGGCCAAGATCCAAAGCAGTGTAGAAGCTGCACTCGCGCACATCGTCCGGCTAGTTAAATTCATAAGGATGCAGGAATTGAGGGCCATCGTGTTGGGCATACCCAGAGTGGCTCAGCTCCAGTCATTCGGCGAGCGAGATAGACACAACCTGCAGCAATGAGAGACGGGAAGAACCGCAGCATGCCGTAATCCAGCAGTGAAAGCTCAGCAAGCCAGTTGGAAACGGAGTCGGCGATTTCGCCGTTTCGGGCCGCGCGGGAGTAGAGCTGCAAGAAGAAGAGCGTGGTGGGAGTGGAGGAGAACATCTGCTTGTCAAAGCCAATCAACAGACATACGTATGGAACGAACTGGGGTTTGGTTACACAAAAAAAGAGCCAAGAAAATGAGTGTGGGTTAACAACCGCCTCAAGGCACTCTACTGAGAAACCCTTGTCGGCAAGGAACCTGTTCAGAACATATGATTAGTTCGTGGAAAGTGGGCAGCGGCTTACTCTGTCTTAGTGAGAGCCTCCTTTATGTCCCGATCATCCTTGGATTTGGCTGCAATAACCAATGCTGTATTACTAAGAAGTAGAAATGACGACCTGCCCCACGTAAAATGAAACTGAAATTCGGGAATTTTCCAATACTTGGAGAGTGCATCTTCAGTCAACGACATAAATTTATCCATAATCATCACTGCAAAGAATAGAACGTCAGGCTTCAGTTGCAGGAGGTCAGCCACTTCACACTATTGTTGATCATAAGTACACTGCATAATGACACTTGAAGGGCTTCCAAACCAGCCAATTGACATTCCGTGCTCTTATCCAATCGGTTACCGCTATTTGGCCGTAAAGACATCGGGAGTTGACATGGTGTTGCCTCTGCTTGTGGTTACCATTGGAGCATATGGTGATAAAGTAGAGTACCTCTAGTTTGTAGCACTCAAGCAATGCGTTCAGTTCTGCTATATTTTGGAGGTCAGGACATCTCACAGTATCACTTGTAGTAGTAGCAGTGCCAACGTCTTGTACATGTTGCACCGGAGTCGGAGGAGGGGCGGTTTCGTGGTGTGCTGCGGAGTTGCAGACCAAAGGTACAGTATGAGTGGCAGGCTTGAGCTGTTGACTGTCACTTGGATAAAAAAAACCAAACGACGGCAGACCTGGGAGCTTCCCGTTTCCATTTACACTGCTTCAATGAGAGAGATCTCCAGTTGTGCTGGTTCTTAAAGGCAGTTATCCGGTAACTGGCGTCACATGTCACCAGCTGTTCGATAAAAAAAAATAGTTTCCCTGCCAACTGTCGCTGTTGGACATCACCGATGTCTGATTACAGCTGTTTGAGAGTCTAACTTGGTCGGCTGCCAAAAAAATGGTACGGTGTGTTGATGGCTGCTATTGTGATGGAAAATTTTCAATACGCCAGTTATGCACTCTTACACATCACACAAACAAGAGTCCAGGAGATTGAGGTTGTAACGGGGAGATGAGACAGCACTGAGGAAAGAGAACAGAGAACGAGCGGCATCAGGCACGTCACGCAGTGCCATGTTGCAATAAACAAGCCTCATCACTTCACTCACGGTTGCTTGCATGGTGTTGGGGCTCCCAGAAGATGCTGTTGCTGCTGATGCTGATGATTGTATGGGAACAACATCAACACCAAAGCGCAGCCCGTTGCGTTGGAAGATTTCAGTCACGGTGTGCTTGTGTGCCTTGTGAACTGCCTTGCTCATGCACCTGATGAGCTCCTCAGGTACTGCTGCTGTTGTTTGTTGTGGTTGTGGTTGTTGTTGTGGTGGTGGTGTGTGCTGGTGCTGCTGTGGGCTCGGCGCCAATGGTGGTGGGACCAGGTTTGATGGTGGTGGTGCCGGAAATTGGGATTGGCGTGGTGGTGGTGACACTGATGCAGTGGGTAGGATTGTTGCTGCATTGCGATGTGTCGTCGGGGTGGAATCTTGCTGCGGTTGATTGCTGGCGTTGTGCTGGATCTCAGTGAGGAATTGGGCGATGAGGGACGGGGGGAGCGACACGAGTGCACCGCAGGCGAGGAGGGCCTCGCGGGCCGTGGGCCGGCGGGTGGCTTCGCGCTCCAGGAGCCATCCAGCAAGCCCGGCCACTGTCACGTTGTTGGGGAAGCGCGGGTTTGGGTTGGTATCGTCGGGTGCGAGAGAAGAACAATCAGGGACGAGGGGAGGGAGGTTGGTGTCACATATCTTGTGCTTGTTGAGCTCGTTTTGCTGAAGGAAGGGGTGGCTCCTGGAAATGGCCTCGTAGAGAACACATCCGACGGCCCACACATCGTTTTTGAGCAGAGGAAACTTGCCGATCATGTGGGGCTGGGTCACTTCAGGTGACCTGTTTGCTCCATTCCCAGTGAACGTCTCACCCTTGGGGAAAACCAGAGGGTTCCCGTCTCGGCAAAACACAGCGGCCCCGAGGTCACAGAGAGCCCAGATATTTCCTTTGATATGTGGCCTCTCCATCAGCAGGATGTTGTCAGACTTGATGTCACAGTGGAACCACCCGCGCGAGTTGAGGTGGTCAACTGCACACAGCACGCAAAAAGCAAGCTGAAGCACATCCCTCGTTGTACAAAGTGGTTGTTGTTGATGCGGGATAGATGATTGGGGAAGGGAAGGACTGGGGAGTTCCCTGGTACCCTTCGTTCCATGTTTTGGTGGACCAGATTGTTGGTACTGTTGTGGACTTTTGAGGCTATTAATGAGGGATTCCAGAGTGCATTTTGCAAGCTCCATGGTCATGAACGTGGTTCGCTGAAACACCGGAATGGCGGTCCTGGTGTCATTGCACCCTGACACCTGGTGGGAGTTTGCATCCATTATTGCGAACTTGTCTCTCAGGTTCTCCTTGACCAGGGATAAGGAAGTCTCACCACGGAAGTGATTGAAGACGTTTGTGAAGCACCAGTGTGGATACATAACCAAGACCTCATATTCCCTTTCAAACTCGGTGCGCTGCTGAAGGGTCCTCATTCCAGCAGTGTAATTGAACATCATCTTCAATGCAACTTCTGAGGGTGGCACCGTCATGCCCCATTGCTGTGGGAGCACAGGGACTTGACACACAGACCCAAACGACCCATTGGCAATGCAAACGGCATTTGTTAGATTAAGTTCGTTCAATTCTCCTAGAGCCATCACCCCTTTCTGAAATCCACAGAGTACCGTTTCCAGGTTGTTGGCCGCTTCCAGAGTATATGCTTGTTGTACGAGCTTTTTCTCATTGTGTATTTTTGTCCTTTTTAGATTCATTTCGGCTTCCTGCTTTTCAAGGGCTCTTTGCTTTTCTGCATGGAGTATGACTGCCTGTTCTTCAAGTGCTTTTTCTTTCACAACTTTAAGTGCGTTTGCTTGCTTGTCGAGTGCCTTCAAATTTTGTTCCTTAAGTTCAATTTCTTGCTGCTTCAGAGCCTTTTGCTTTTCCTCCTCCAAGTTCTGAAGTACAATGCGGGAACTAATTTGAGGAAAGCTATTTGGCCTACCGCAGGTTGTGGATTGGGGTGGGCACGGTTTCGGGTGAGCCCAGCGGGGGAATCTCAGGGCTGGATTGGCCCCCTCTTCCAGCTGTGGCAATAGTTGCTCAAATTCGTCAACGATTCCTTCCACTGTATTTTTCTGTGTATCCATCTCAATTGCTACACTCTGCTGGTTTGATGCAAGACACTGGGCTGTCTCCAGGATATTCCTTGCTATCACTAGGTACTCTTGTACTTGCTTCTCAAGCGGTATAAGTATTGTGTGGTCACCAGAGGCAGCCAGCACGGAGTTAGTCATCTCTGAGCACTTATGGGAAGCTTCATCACGAATTTGATCCAACCGATGTTTGTGCTGTTTCATTGTTGTCTCGTCTGTCATCTGTATTTGGGTGTCTGCTATTTTCAGGTGGTCTTGCAGTTCCTTCGCCTTTTGTACAAGCGAGTTGGGGTACTCTGGTAATCTCTCTAGGCTTGTAATTCTTTGTTGGAGCGTTGTCACCATCTGAGACATTGCTTGGAAGTTGTCCCTCATATTTCCTAAGTACATGAGGTAATTATCTTCTTCTTCTTTAAAGTGTGCCACAATGTTTTCCACTTCTTGCAGCATCGATTGGGCACGTCTGGCAAGAGGGCTTGGTGGTATTGGAAAATTTGATAGAACATCGGATTTGTCTAACGGGGGTGGATTGGGCCTAGGGGGGCCTCTAAAAATCGGAGTACCATCTGGAAGGGTTTGCAAGTCTGGTTCTGTATGGGGTTTTAATCTTTCATAGGCAGCAAAAAAGAATTACCAGGGAGCTCGATACTGTGCCAAGCAATCTTGAAAGGAAGATTTTTCTTTTCTTCTTCAACTGGTTTTGGTGGTGGAAGCGTAGACACCTGCAAGTTCTCAACAGGTTCGTGATACTATTTTAATGAGTGAACAGAAAAGTATGTTGAATGATACTTCATTGGCTGGGACTGTTGAAGCGTACTATTGAAGACATTTGAGGCAAATAAATCTTAAAAAAAGAGATAATGAACAACTGACATTGGCAATGGCAACAAGCAGACTGCCACATAGAGTATGAAGTTGCCGCATTAAGTAGCAATAATTTCCGACTCGCAAGTTTCCAATCAAGAATTCTATGTCCTCTCGTGTAATAATTTCTGTCACCTGTGGGATGTTGGGAAACTGTCCATGCTTGAGCCCAACAAAATCTGGGGAGGCATACCACTGCCGAGTAATCACCAAAAAGGGTCTTCAGTGCAATTTCCTGGTTTGAACCCAGTTTATCTTGCTTCAAAAACCCAACAATAGCATTTGCCACTGCATGCATGTGCTTTTTTACCTCAATTGTTCCTTTCAGGATCTTTTTTTTGAGGGAGACATTGTGAGGAGAATCGGTCAGTGATTGCGTTTTTTTAAGGGTGGACCCACACCTCTTCCACTTTCCTTGAGAAATTGCACTTAATAGACTCAGGGGGAGCCATGTCATACTTGTCTGACATTCCAGCAAACAACCACTGCTTCGCTCGGTATTTGGTCAAAACGTTGATTACAACAACGCCAATGCACGAAAAACGCTGGTTCCTCAGGGGTGCAAGGGTGTTTGGCATCACCTTGGAAGGTAACAAGTTACTCCACACTGCTCCAAGAAAGGAGTCCGGCTGATTTTCAGAGGGTTGTTGACGTAAAGCACGCTGGAGATTTTCAAGAAGCTGTGTCAGGAGCTGCATCAATTCTCTGATGTGTTCTTCAGTCTCTCCTGGGTTGAAAGATTAAGTTGACAAAGGAAAGTGTGATGTGAAACAACCTTTGAGGGCTCTTTCAAACTGAGCATAGCAATGACTCTGAAATGGACACTTGTAGTCTGGGTGCAATCTGGTGCCACAACGTGAGAAAAATCAAATGCTCACAACAAAACCAACACAAAAAAAATACAAAGGAGTAAGACAGCCACTGGGTTGGGAGGACACAGTTGGCAACCTATTTAACTGCCGTTGAAGAGAAAAATCGAGTTGATCCTGGCCTTCACTCCGGTCGGGTTCGGGTTGCTAAAAAAAGCAAAGTGATCACAACAAGTTTTGTTGGCATGGGTGGAAACTTGGTCAGCTGTGATGTCAAGAGGAAACACTGTTCTCATGCTCTCAACATCAGTCAACATGGCTTTGCCTGCCAAATAGCGTTCAATCACCTGTTTCGTCAATCACAGACTGAAGAAGGGAAACTCCCACACATGTCTCTGAAGTCTGTTGGCATCAAAATGCAAGTCACACCTTTTCCCATTGGCTGGGATCTGGCACTGGGTCACAAGATTTCTTTCAATGTCCTCCACAGCACCTCCTGTGACTAAAATTTCTGTGGTGTCAAGGTGTCAGTCTCATTGTCAAATGTTGGTAAGTAATTCTTGAAAGGGGAAAAAGAAAACGAACGAAGACAAGTTGAGTTCAGAATGGCATCAACACTGCACGAGCTTGATTGAAATGAGTGTTCAAAAAAGAATCCAAAAGGGTTGATTTCATCTGAGGGCATTCTTAGACGATAACGAACAACAAGGCATTCATCACCTGTGTCAGAATCATTCCTGAGTCGAATCAATGAGTTCTGAATTTCAGTCATTTCTCTGATGACAGTGAAAAGAAGGTCCCCTTTTCTCTCATCATTCCAACTCACCAACTCAAAAAATGGAGTGTTGGGTCCAATCTCCGGTATTTTGAAACTGGGATAAAAAAGGGGGAGGTGCGATGAGTGGAGGAAGAATGAACACCGAGGCACACTTGAGTTTTGCGTCATTGAATCCTGTCTTTATGGCCTTCCAAGCGTCCAGAAATTTCAAGTAGGCTGAAGAAATGGACTCCTTGTTTGCTGGGGAGTTGCAACCAACCCATTCAACACAGTCAGAAAAAGATCCAACAATTCTGGTTCTATCTTCTGTCGAGAAAATGAGTGGGATATCGTGAAGAAGGAATCAGAGATAAAAGATACCATTGATCAGTGGTGCAACCACAGAATTCAACAACTGGTAAAAATGAACCAAAGTGGGCAGGTGTGAGAAGACCCTCAAAACAGGGGCCTTTTGCAAGAACGTTGCAAGAAGTCCTGTGGGTGATTGTTTTTTGCTGTGGCTCTGGATGAGGTGGTAGATTTCACCACCATCGAGGATGCATGAAGGAAGAAGCGCTGCAGATTCAGTCCGCCTTGTTGTGGCGTTTTGAGCTCCAGGTTTGCTGTTCCTGAACAGGATTCCATTAAACATAGAGGGAATGAAGGAATTCGAAGAAGTTTGCATGTCTTCAAGACCCAAGAGGCGCAAAGCGTCATGGTCTTGGAGAAGTGCTGTGAGAGTTTCTTCTGAGGTGATTTGGCCAAGGAAGAAGTCTCTGGCATTTACAACAAGTGTCGAGCCAGGTGAGAGAAGCTGAATATGGAAGAAACTTAGCTTACAAATAAACAAAAGAAATAAAAGAAATACCTGTGAAACAACTTGGATAATTTCTGGCATTGTTTTGCGTAGTTGGGCAGAAAGCCCAGTCGTTCCACTCAGAGTGGAAGCAAGGAGTGCAAGAAGAATGGTCCTGCTGACTGCTTTCTTCACTTGATGTAAAACATGTTCTCCTTCTGATAAATGAGAGTGAGTGAAACACAATTGTAGGAGCTCGTTAATTGTTGTACCTCTTGAGGCTGTTGTAAGCATTATATAGGCATCCTCCAGTGTTTTGATTGCCAATACTTGAGAAGATTGATCATCCCTTGATGGTCGCATGAATTTCAACAGAATGTGATATAAAAGAAACTCGAGAGGCAAGTGTGTTGTTGGAATTTGGGTGGGAGAAAGAAGGTCTGGTGAGTAGTGGTAAGTTTCTGCAGAAAAGGAAGGTTTCGTGTCGGCTATCAACTGTTCAGAATGTTGGTGAAAGCAACGGACAAGTGGTGCGCATAAAAAAAGAGGGAAGATGTTATTTGAAAAGTCCATACATCAGATGTGAGCTGAAGCATTTCAGAAACCCGAAAACTCGGTTTTGGTTCAAGCCAGGAAAAAATAAAGTTGGCAACCCAGCCAATGTTCCCAGTGAGTTTTTTGCAATAGCCCCTCAAAACAGGATTGTTGACAAAGTCATCAAGTGAGTCATTGCAAATCTGAGAATACAGACAAACGAGAATAAGATCGAAGATTGAAATGTAGGTGGAAACGAACTTGGAGGAAACAAGAGAAATTTGACTTGGAGTCATCAGAAAGCATCGACTTGTCTGATTCCTGAAGCAGGTATTCAACAACACCACCAATGGACTGGATGTCTTCGTCAGAGGACTTGGAGGGATCAGGAGGAAGAAGGTTGAGGGCAAGGAGCAGTCCAGATTTCAACCGCGTGCCTGGGGTGTACAGGGTTGACACAAACTGCCCCAATACCTGAGACAAGGAACGGGCCCGGGTGAGGAAAGGGAAAGTAGGCTTGAAACCCTCTGCCCGGCAATTGGAGAGGAACACAAACACAACGTGCATCGCATCAAGCTTCTGAATTGTTTCGGGACTGTTCGAGAGAAGGGTGGCCAATTCGGACCTCGACTTCAAAGTGCTGAAGAAGTGGCGGTAAACTTGGCCCCAATTCACAGTGGCATGGGAATCAAGCTTTGGCCCTCCTGTGAGGATTTCCTGTGTCAACCTCTCCCACAGCAGGTCTGCTGTGAGCGTTGTAACCCACTTCACCATCTCCTGAAGTTGGTTTTTCTCAAATCTTGGAGGCCTTCTGCACCTGTCAAACTGCTCTGGTGTGAGGGCGGGATCAAGAAGATGCAAAGGAGTGACAAGTGCCATGAAATAATTTATTTCTGGTTCATAGAACCTCTTGATCACAAACAATTCAGGGATGTCTTCCACAAGTGCTATCTTGAATTCCCGGATATAACTGAGAATCATTTCCATGAACCGGCCCAGCCTGCCCTCTAAATCAACAGCCTGGGCATTGGAACCCAAAAGGTTCTTGAACTCTGAGATATGGAGGGTGGAGAGCTTCAGTGACCTGGTCACAAAGTCCCGTCTGAACATGTTGAACAAAGGTTGGTTCTCTGTGATGTTCTCGAGAAGTTCGTCGAGGAGCTTATTTGACCTGATTGACTCGAGCACTTTCCAATGCAGAGCTTGGGGGGAGGGCTTGTGGTGGCGCATCTCTATGGCCGCGTGAATGACCTGCGTGTTGACAAGGTGCGCAATTGAATCATAAAAAGGGAGTTCAGGTGGAAATGGATGTGCCCTCAACACAGTGCAATTCAGCTGCTTGGAATTGGTGAGCACTGATTTGCCAAGTTGTGGGATTGGAATGGTGCGGTAAACACGGTGGACCAACTCCAACAATTTCCCTTTCTGGCGATTTTCCAACATGTTGAACACAGAATTGAGTCCGAATGAGGAAAGCATCATCTGGAGCATCGTGCTCACCAGTGGAGCCATGCAGTTCCGACGAGACAAAGAGGTTGCAGTCACAAAGCTCACCACACAAGACCCACGGAACAACTCTGTGCTTGCTTCACACACGAGTTTATTGGGGAATCCAGAAGTCCAAGATCGGCTGAACTGTTCGAGAATCCCCTCGTAAAGAACTGGGTTCTCTTCAAAAAGTTGTTTCAGGATCTGGAACCTTTCCTCACTTTTTTCTGCAATGCAGATGTTGAGACTTTGTGGGGAACCACATGCGTCCCCATTGTTTGGTTTCCCATAAAAGTCCTTTGCTCGCTGATTGTCAAGTGTGGAGGTTGTTGTGTTGATCCCACTTCCAGTCATGAATTTGCAAAACTGCCGAAGGACTTCGAAGAATAAACCTCTGAATGTGTCCATTTCTTGGGTTGACGAGTCCCGCTTCATGTGGTCAGACTCACTGTCCCTCAGATTCAACCCAAACGCTCTTGCAAGCCACGGACGTGGGTCAACCTCAGAGTGAGGATTTGCTCCAGACGAACCAGCCACAACACCCAAAGCATCCACAAAAAGGAAGTCCCAACCGTTGAGGAAAATTGCATGGTAAGCACTCTCAGCTCTCATTCCAATCTCTGCTGAGAAGTGCAACAGGAGAACAGCAATTCGCTGGAGATATTGCCCCTTGTTTGGTGCTTCACGATGATGTTCTTCCAATACTTTCCACCTCTCATTGATCTCATTCCTCAGAAAGTTGATTTGATTTGGGGTTGCAACTGACAGGTCAACAACGCACAACAAGAGAAGTTTCATGGGAGAACAACAAAAATCATGGACACGGGAAGAACATTGTTGACTTGATGACATATCACCAAGGCTCAACACTTCCATCCAATCCCCGGGGTTCTGCTCTGGCCCTTGCGGAACTGAACCAGTTTGAACAAGCACATCAAACATCTTGCTTTGCAGGTTTTTGTCTGTTGGAAGAGTGATGATTTCTGCACTGGTTCGCGTAAATACACACCACTTTGATGAATACTCACCTCTCTGAGAAACAACCACTGTTGTTGCTGTTGGTTCTGTTCTCTCTCTTTGATTACTGGTGGCATCCAAGGATTTTGATGGTGCATGAGGAGCAATGGAAAAATGTACTTGAACGAGGTAGCCAAGGAAACGGTAAAACGAGAAATGCTCCTGCTCTAACAGGTAACTGTATTTGTACCTCTCTGGGAGCTGCTTGCAAAAGTAAATCGACTCTGGTTTGGCAAGCTGAAGAATGTGAAGGTTGGCTTTGATCATGTATTCCCGCATGTTCTGCTCCCAATGATCTCTTGCACCAAAAAGCTCAAGATTATTGGGTTCAGACCCAAGCAATGAAGGGAAAAGAGGTGGGAGGGTATAGGGGTCTTCCTCTTGAGCCCGAAGTTTGATCATTTCAAGGGTTCGGTCCAACACAGTGAGAACAAGTGAACTCACCGTTTCTTTTGGACTCACACCATAAAACAGTCGACTGTTGGATGCAAGGGTGTGCAGCTCATGGACCATGTGCTGCACCCCATTGCACAAGACTTCATATGGCTGCAAAGGTACCTGGCTTGTAGGGGAGATGAGTTTGGTGCGTGGTAATATCTGAAGCCTCTCAAAGAGTGCATCATCAATCCCAAGGCAGTATTTCTCAAACCGGCTGAGCAGGGCAGTGGGGATTGTTTGGAGGGAGGACTTGGGAATGTGTACAATGATACGGAAGTTGTCATGAACAAGACATGGCTGTGAGAACGACCCAGCAGCAACATTGGCGTAACAAAGCCTTGTGCTGGTATTGGTTGGATACTTTGCCATATCTTGCTTGTTCTTTGGCATGATGGTATAATGTCGGTTGAAAATATCATAAAACGAGCTGAGGATGCTGGCGGAGTTCACCAAGACAATAGTTTCCCCCTTTTCCATTGCCACCTTGACTTTTTTCACCACTGCTGCTTTCGCTCTAAGGTCACTGTCATCACGAAAATCCCCAATACAGCACACGCTCGTTTGGTTGTGGTCACACAGTCCCAAGTCAAAGAGCAAAGAGACTGCAACTTCATTGTCGGTTGGATCGAGCTGTTGAAATGATTAGGGGATGCCTCTAATTTTAAACAAGTAGGACCACACACCAGCATGATGTATCTGAACGGGGCAGTGTTTGGGTCATCGGCATCAGTGAGTCTCTCTGCCAGGCTCTCCTTGATGGAGGAAATCTCTGTTCTTCGTTGGTCAGCTGCAGGGGCTGTCCATAATGGTTGTGCATGTTTTTTCAGTGCCCAGTTGATGTTGTCGAAAAAGTTCGCAACAAGTTTGTCAAAGTCACTCTGAACCAATCCACCGAAGTTTCGACGCAATCCAGAAAGAACTACATCGTGGGAAATGTGGAAAGCATCCCCTGCTCTGTTTCCTGAACAGTGTTTTCCAAGGAAACGGAGGAAATAGACGAAGTCTCTGAGGTGGAAGAACCTTGCTGGGTAAGGTGACCCATAAATCTTGCTCACTTCTGCCTGATATGCTGTGCAAAGTGCTCCAAGGACTTCTCTTGTTCCCCAAGCAATACTTGTATCACTCCCAAATATACACCCTGGCAATTTCTGGGTTACAAAGAGTTGAAACTATTTCCCAAACCTTCAGCCAAAGTCTGCAAATCAGTGAGTGGTGGTTCACTTTCCAACAGCATCAATGTTCGATTGGTAATAGCCTCGTCAAGAATGCTTCTTGACAGAAGAAGACAAGAAATTTTGTGATCAAGGTGGATGTTTGAAATCTGTTGAAAGTTGGTTGATAACCACAAAGAGTTCCACACCTCCAATGGATATTTTTCTTCATTGGGCAATCTCACTTCGTCAAAAAGAACGGCACACAGTTCTTGGGAATCGACAGGCAAAGTTTTTTGCCTATGAATTGCATATTTGAAAACAGACTTGATTTCTATGAACGTGGACTGCTCACTACATTGGTATTGGAATGCATGCACATGGTGCAAAGCCCGATAGAACCCTTTTGGGGATGTCTGTCCCTTCATGTTGTCAACAGCAACCTTGAAAATGAGTGTCTTGGAGCAACCACTGGGTAAAGTTAGACAGAAAGTTGAGGAACTGTGAAGAAACATACGGTGGACCAACAATCAGTAGTGGAATCTTGGCATCGAGGCAAACAACAGTGCAGAACAAGTTCTCCATGAAAGCAACAGTCTTGGCAATTCCAGGTGGGAGGTGCGTGTTGTTGCACAAGGAGTTCAGGACACCCTTGTTGAAGTAATCATCCCACATGATGAGATATTCCGGGGCATTGTTGAAGTTGCTGATGATGAACTTCAGAAGGGAATCCTGAAACTCGTCCCTTGTACAAGGTGTTATGGTTCGGGATGCTCGAAAGGACTCTCTTTTCTGCTGCTCCATGAAATCCTTTGATGGGAGTCGAAAGTAGTATGTCATTGCAATCGAGATCGCCTTTTGTGAGTGTCAAACAACAGAAAGAGGGAGAAAAAATAAAGTTAGAGGGGACAACCATTGCTTGCCAATGAACGTGAGTACTGTAGTTTGAAGCAGAAGGATGGGGCAAGTTGAACATGAACTGTTTATGTTGGAGAAAATAAAGGTAAAGATCCACGGCTCGAGCAATGTCTCGGATGCTGGCAGTAACACGGTGGATTTTGGCACTATTGATAAAGTCTTGACCAAACAAGACAAGTGACGTCAACTGTTTTGCACAGTTTCTATCAAAATGAGGGTTATCCTTCAAGTGAGATAGTATCAAGACCCATGTGAAACTCTCTGCTTGCTGTTTTGTGAGCTTGCCGAAGTTTACAGTCATCTTCTCCATGGAGAGGGGCGGTGGTCTCACTGCAAAGGACTTGGTCCCAAACTTGCTGGCAATTCCAACAAAGTCAATCTGGTTTTGAACTGAAGCTACCAGTTCCACCTGACACCTGGTGTTATTGACCGCGGGTGGAGGAATACTGGGCTGGTTATTGCTGAGTGTTGCCACAAAGAAGAGGTTCTTGGGAAGTGGCTCTCCATCCAACCTTGAATCACACAGCACTTCCTTCACAATTCCAAGCAGGCTTGTTGTGGATGTGCACTTATCAATGAAGCAAACAACCTTGGTGTCTTTAGGGAATTTTGTGAGTGTTTCCTTTATCTCGTTGATCCTTTCTCTGAATTCAGCTGTAGAAAGTCCTTTGTGCATGCGAATCTTGTGGAAAACCTTCTCAAATTTGGCTTTTCTGAACGACATTACAAGGTCAGCAAGCTCTTCTATGTAGTGGACAACACGATTTTCCGCTTTTGGGTTTTCTTCTGGCTGTATGTCCTGGTGAGAATAAAGATATTATTTTCCACACAACACACTTGACAAAGAGTGTCATCCAAAACTCTGGACAGGTTGCCAGTATCATTCAGGGATATGTACCTGCGTTTCATCAAATTGTTCTTCAAGAATTGAACAATCCTGCTTGCGAACTGGGGGAAAAGGTTGATGTGGGCGTTAAGCATTCCAAGAAGAAACTGGCGGAAAAACTCATTGTCATCCAACCACTCGAGGCAGCAGGTGTTTGAAAGTGCGTTTTTGGGGGTCACAATTTTCAAAGGTGTTTGGGGAACTTTGGATTGTGGTTGCCCCTGGAGGATGGCACGACACTGGATCAACAAAGGCTTGGGGATGGCTGGGATGCTGCTGAGCATCTTTCCGAGCACAAACTTATTTGTCTTGGACACCAAGTTGGGTGTCAACTTCGTTCTTGAGTTGAGGAGGGTGCCAAAGACATCAAGAAGTTCCGTTTTGCCTGTTCCAGTGCCTCCAGAAATGACGAGGTTGGTTCCGGCGTTCATGTGGTCATAAACAAGCAACATCTTCAGTGCAAAATCTGGTGTGAGGATGTACTTTTTCCTCTCAATGACTTCCTGAATGTTCTCCATTCCAAATGTCAGTTGCAGTTGTTGTCGGAGTAACCTTGGGTCTTCAACGGCCCCTGCTAAAGGGAGGACAAACTCTCCTGGAACTGGAAGTTGTGGGGGAACATGTTCCATGACTGGTATGACAATTGGCAGCTGCATCACCACCACTGAATCTTTTCTATGAGGAGGTGGTTTTTCACGAGCAGTGTAAATGAACTGCTCAGAGCCAAGAGGTGGGTTGCACAAAACGTGGCTCTCTTCCACAAACATCTGGAAGAGTTTGCTGATGGGCACTGTTCCACTGAGGTTGTTGGCCAGCTCACAACTATTGAAAAGTGTCAATCTCTGGCGTGCATGAACTGAAAGCCATTTGCACCGATCTGCAAGCAGAGACACAAAGCGTTGCTGAAGCATTCGATCTGTGGACAGTGATAAAAGATTGAAGCCCGCAGGAGGACTGCTGCTGGAATGGAAGAAATCCTCAAGCACTGCCACAAGATCAAAGGAGAGAGGATTGGCATCGAGTTCTGCCACAAGCCCTGTGGGGTTATCAAGAAGGCTCTTCTTATTTGCTTGCAAGAACTTCGAAACAAGTAAAGTATTGTTATCCACGACAAATGGGATCCCACACTGCTTTACAAAGGATCCAACATGTTTCAGGATGGGGATGTTCTGTAACACAAGCTCGGTACTCTCAAATCCAAAACCTTCCAAAGCATCAGAAGGTGGTGCAGCTGCCAGCTCAACAAACAAGTTCCATTTGAGATTTTCCCGATAAATGGGAACCATCTCACCTGTCTCAGCATCCCACACAACACTCCACATGAGCATGTTGTAAAAAAAGGTTGAAACAACACTCATGTCAGCATAAGCACTGACGTCAAAGTGAACGTTGGCGACGAAGGGAGTTGCCTCAGCGCCACTCGCTACTTTCAACAGAGGGGACAATTTTGGAATCGCGTCAGATATGGAAAAGCACTCAGTCATGCTGATGCACAGTGGTTCCAAGTTCTTCTTGCTCTGTTCCATTTTTGCCCTGATCTCCGTGCTTTTTCCAGTGCCAGGACCACCAGAATAACACACCACGCTTGCCTTCGCGTTCTCCATGATCTGTTGGGGATTCAGAGGTGATGTTGCGATTCTCACTTTGACCTCCTCCAACACCACTGTCTGCTGCTTGACGATACTGTTGGAGAAAGCACCAATTCCAACACGGGAGGTGAAGATCAGGAAAGTTTTTGCTTTTGGTCTGTCTTGGGTGGCCATTTTGGAGGACCACTTGTACAGTAGTTCCTGCCTGAGCTCATCCGTCATCTCATTCACACCCACAATGGCGAATGTGAGGTGTGGAAAACCGCTGATGCATCGAAGAAACCGTTCGAGGTCTGACTTGTTCGCATTCTTGCAATGCAGGATCGTTGATGGATGTGGTTTTTGGAATGAAAAGTTTTCGAAAAGCAGATGCATCAGTGCGTTGGGAGTGAACCCTTCCGCAAGCTGGACAACGATGTCTTGCGAGTTGTCCGATGTTGTGGCGCTTGTACCTCCTGCCGCTTTAACTTGAACCGCCTTCAAATTGGCAACCTGAGTGACAAAGCAGAGCACGAGCCTCACCAATGAAACTGGGTTCCAGCAGACAGCCGCACCTTGGGGAACCACAACTGTTGCAGCACCCTCGACCACTGGCACTGGCTCAGGCCTCCCTCCAATTTCAACGATTGCCGACGTCAGGCACTGCAACACCGTTTCGGGGGGAATGGCTTCCACATCAGGGAAACATGCCCAGAGGTATGGCCCTGTGAGAGTCTGAACCTTGTGGGTGGCTGATTGTGGGGTAGAGGCATATTCAGCTGCCACTGTTGTGAGTGCAGCCCCAAATCTTGTGAGTTGTCTTTCAGAGAGGAAGTTGAGACGAGGCTGCCTGTTGTACACTTCAACCATGAGTTCCTTCCACTCCGCAAGTTGTTGCTTCAACTGGTTATTTTGAATTTGTGGTCAGGTTCTTGCAGTAAAGGAGGAGTCAACCAAAGTGTGCAAAGCTTGTAAAATCTCAATGTTCATCAACTCTCCAGGTTTATTGAGAAGATCATCATTTCCTTGGAAATGTGGGTGACCCATGATTTCCAATTCAAGACGTGTTCTGTGTATTTGCTGCCAGTTTTCATTTTAAAAGCTAAAAGAGATTTCCGTGAACTCTTACCATGGCCACTCCAAGTATCTCCACCAACTTCAGTGAATTTCCCTCAAGACTTTTTCTGTCAAAAGAAAGAAACAATGAGACAATGAGTGCACACCTGAAAACATTGTTCATTTCTTGAATGGAAAGCCCAACAGGTTGCGTTTTCTGGTCAACACTTCTTGGGGGAACCACTGCAAGCGATTCACCATTTTTGTGACAGCGCAAGCGACTGCGGAAACATCCGTTCTCCCATATTGAGTCCACGTCTGTCGACACACGTCATTTATGTAAGAAAGACCTCTTTTATTTTTCGCACGCACGTGGCCGAATGAAGTGCGGTGGTACCGAAGTCATTCTCCACCGAGCTACGCCGGTGCAACTCCTCACCAGTTTTTTGATTTACGAAAACAAAAAGTAGAAACCGGTCCTGAGGTAAAAACCAAGTTTGTTCACTTGAAGGCCTGGGAGTGAGCCCTCCTCAGCAGGAGGTCAAAATTGCTGAATGCCTAAAAGAGTGCGAGATCACAGGTTTTAACTCTTTTCTTCAGAGGTGATGCAAGATTTGTGTGGTCGAGCTTGACATAGCCTTGCATAAGCCCTGGGATTGATTTACAGTGCCGATCTTTCTGATGGAATCAGGAAGGTACATGCCCAAACACCAAGAATAGTTGGTTCAGTTCACTCCCAGCACCAAGCATTGTTTTCAAAAAGAATTGTGTTGAAGTATTGTCGAAAAAGACTCAATTTTTTTTTCCTGGTTCGACAAAAATCAGGATAGTTGCAGATTGAGGTTGTAACGGGGAGATGAGACAGCACTGAGGAAAGAGAACAGAGAACGAGCGGCATCAGGCACGTCACGCAGTGCCATGTTGCAATAAACAAGCCTCATCACTTCACTCACGGTTGCTTGCATGGTGTTGGGGCTCCCAGAAGATGCTGTTGCTGCTGATGCTGATGATTGTATGGGAACAACATCAACACCAAAGCGCAGCCCGTTGCGTTGGAAGATTTCAGTCACGGTGTGCTTGTGTGCCTTGTGAACTGCCTTGCTCATGCACCTGATGAGTTCCTCAGGTACTGCTGTTGTTGTTTGTTGTGGTGGTGGTGTGTGCTGGTGCTGCTGTGGGCTCGGTCCCAATGGTGGTGGGACCAGGTTTGATGGTGGTGCCGGGAAATTCTGTGGGGGTGGGATTGTTGCTGCATTGCGTTGTGCAGTCCGGGATGAGTCCTGCTGAGGTTGGTTGCTGGTGTGGAGATGGGCGAGGAATTGGGCGATGAGGGGCTGGGGGAGCGACACGAGTGCACCGCAGGCGAGGAGGGCCTCGCGGGCCGTGGGCCGGCGTGCGGCCTCCCGCTCCAGGAGCCATCCAACAAGCCCCGACACCGTTGAGTTGTTTGCAGTACCGTTGGGGTGGGCGGCGTCGGGTGCGAGAGAAGAACGATCAGGGACGAGGGGAGGGAGGTTGGTGTCACATATCTTGTTGGTGTTGAGGTCATTTTGCTGAAAGAAGGGGTGAGTCCTGGAAATGGCCTCGTAGAGAACACAGCCGACGGCCCACACATCGTTTTTGAGCAGAGGAAACTTGCCTGTGATGTGCGCCTGGATCACTTCAGGTGACCTGTTTGGTCCATTTCCAGTGAACGTCTCGCCCTTGGGCAAAACTAGAGGATTCCCATCTTGGCAGAACACAGCGGTTCCGAGGTCACAGAGAGCCCAGATGTTTCCTTTGATGTGTGGCCTCTCCATCAGCAGGATGTTGTCAGATTTGATGTCGCAGTGGAACCACCCTCGCGTGTTGAGGTGGTCAACCGCACACAGCACGCAAAACGCCAACTGAAGAATATCTGCCACTTTGCTGAGTGGAGGTACCATGTAACATGGGTTGGTTGGTTCTGGGGTTCCCTTTGGAGAACTACGCTGCTGTTCCTGATGTGGTTCCTGGAGACAGTTAATGAGGGATTCCAGAGTGAATTTTGCAAGCTCCATGGTCATGAACGTGGTTCGCTGAAACACCGGAATGGCGGTCCTGGTGTCACTGCACCCTGACACCCAATTGCGTTTTTCATCCACGATTGCATAATTGCCTCTCAAGCTCTCCTTGACCAGGGATAAGGAGGTATCACCGCGGAAGTGGTTGAACACATTTGTGAAGCACCAATGTGGGTACCTGACTAAGACTTCATACTCCCTTTCAAACTGTGTCCTCTGTTGCAGGGTTCTAATTCCGGCAGTGAAATTGAACATCATCTTCAATGCAACCTCTGCTAAGGGTGCAGTCACACCGCATTGTACACCAGTAACACTCCCCCACTGTTGTGGGAGTACAGGAACTTTACACACTGCCCCAAATGACCCATTAGCAATACAGACGGCATTAGTTAGACTTAGGTCGTTCAGTTCTACAAGAGCCATAACTCCTTTCTGGAATCCACAAAGGTTAATTTCCAGGTTGTTTGCCACAGCCAGGGTATATGCTTGTTGCGCAAGTTTTTTCTCATTGTGTATTTTTGCACTTTTTATATTGAGGGCAGATTCCTGCTGTTCGAGTGCTCTTTGCTTTTCTGCGTTGAGTATGATGGCCTGTTCTTCAAGTTCTTTTTTCTTGCCAGCTTCAAGTGCAATTGCTTGCTGCTTCAGAGCCCTTTGCTTTTCCTCCTCCAACCGCTGCTGGATAGTGCTGGAACTTGTTGGAGGGAAGTCGTGTGTGGTACCGTAGGTTGTGGTACTGAGTGGGTCCTGTTTCTGGGGAACCTGTCGCCAGTCAGGGAATCTTAGGGCTTCATTTCCCTCTTGTGGCAATAGCTGATCGATTTCATGTACAATGAGTTGTAGATCTCCTTCAAGCATGGTTCTTTGGGTATCTGTCTCCATGGCTGCAGATTGCATGTTTGATGTGATCTCCCGGACTGACCCCAGGATCTCGTTTGCTTCCAAGGTATATTGTTCCACTTTTGTCAAAATGGAGGCCACTTCTAGTGGGTCATAGACTACCATCTCCAGGCAGTGATGTGAGACTTCCTGAAGTAGAAGCCCCATTCTCTGCCTCTGCATGGCCAATAAAGTTTCATCACTGACCACCTGCAGCTGGAGTTCAGTTATTTCCATAACTTTTTTTGGTTTCTTCATCTTTTCCATAAACAAGCTGTAGTGCTCCACAAAACTCGAAATCCTTGTTGCTTTCTGTTGTGTAGTTGCAACTGTCTGAGTCATGGTTTGGTAGTTGCTTCTCATGTTTTCCAGATACATATGGAAGTCATTGTCTTCCTCTTTGACCTGCACTGATATGTCTTCCACTGCCTTAAGCATAGCTTGGGAAAGTGTTTTTAGAGAGAGATGCGGAGAAAGCAGGGGGGGAACAATTTTATGTTCAAAAGAGGGATTTGCAGGGTTCTGACTTGGTGTGGGCTCATGTGATCCAGATAAATTCAGCCCACACTCTAATGCAGAGGCTTGCAAGTCAGGTTCTGTGTTGTCTTTATTCCCACTCATAGGAGAGAAAGAAGAAATATCACAAGGGTGTATACAAAATTTCTTTCCTGGAATAGCTTTGAAGGTAGTAGACATGTTGAGAGTACTCGGTGGTATTGGAAAATGTGAGATAACATCGTATTTGTCTGACGGAAGCGGATTGGGCCGAGGCGGCCCGGTACAAATCGGAGTACCATCTGGAACAGAAGTTTGCAAGTCTGGTTCTGTATGGGGTTTTAATCTTTCATAGGCAAAAAAAAAGAATTACCAGGGAGCTCGATACTGTGCCAAGAAATTTCGAAAGGAAGAGTTTTCTCTTCTTCTTCGACTGGTTTTGGTGGTGGAAGCACAGACACCTGCAAGTTCTCGACAGGTTCGTGATACTATGTTAATGAGTGAACAGAAACGGATGTTGAATGATACTTCATTGGCTGGGACTGTTGAAGCGTGCTGTTGGAGACATTTTAAGCAAATAAATCGTAAAAAAAAAGAGATAATGAACAACTGACATTGGCAATGGCAACAAGCAGAGCACTGGATAGAGTATGAAGTTGCCGCATTAAATAACAATAATTTCCGACTCTCAAGTTTCCAATCAAGGATTCTATGTCCTCTCGCAAAACAGTTTCTGTCACCTGTGGGATGTTGTTGCATGCTTGAGCCCAACAAAATCTGGGCAGGAAAATAAAACGAGGAGCCATACAACTGCCGAGTAATCACCAAAAAGAGTTTTTAGTGCACATTCCTGGTTTGAACCCAGTTTCTCAAGCTTCAAAAATCCAACAATGGCATTTGCCACTGCACGCATGCGCTGTTTTACCTCAATTGTTCCTTTCAGTATCTTTTTTTTGAGGGAGAAGTTGTGAGGAGAATCCGACAGTGAGTTTTTTTCAGGGTGCACCCATACCTCTTCCACTTTCCTTGAGAAATTGGTCTGAACAGATTCAGGGGGAGCCATGTCATACTTGTCTGGCATTCCAGCAAACAACCACTGCTTTGCTCGGTATTTGGTCAAAACGTTGATTACAACAACACCAATGCACCAAAAACGCTGGTTCCTCAGGGGTGTAAGGGCATTTGGCATCACCTTGGAAGGTAACAGGTGCATCCACACTGATCCAAGATAGGAGTCCGGCTGATTTTCAGAGGGTTGTTGACGTAAAGCACGCTGCAGATTTTCAAGAAGCTGTGTCAGGAGCTGCATCAATTCTCTGATGTGCTCCTCAGTCTCTCCTGGATTAAAATTAATTTGACAAAGGAAAGTGTCATGTGAAAACAACCTTTGAGAGCTCTTTCAAACTGAGCATAGTAATTACTGTGATTCGGTTGCTGGTAGTCTGGGTGCAATCTAGTATAACGTTAATAAACACAAAATGCACCACCACAATAACAAAAAAAAAATCAAGGCCAAAAATGCAAAGGAGAAAGACAGCCACTGGGTTGAGAGGACACGGTTGGCAACCTATTTAACTGCTGTTGAAGAGAAAAATCGAGTTGATCCTGGCCTTCACTCCGCTCGGGTTCGGGCTGCTAAAAAAAGCAAAGTGATCACAACAAGTTTTGTTGGGGTGAGTGGAAACTTGGTCAGCTGTGATGTCAAGGATGTCAAGAGGAAACACTGTTCTCATGCTCTCCACATCAGTCAACATGGCTTTCCCTGCCAAATAGCGCTCAATCACCTGTTTGTGGCGTTTCGTCAATCAGACACTGAAGAAGGAAACTTGCTTACATGTCTCTGAAGTCTGTTGGCATCAAAATGCAAGTCACATCTTTTCCCATTGGCTGGGATCTGGCAATGGGTCACAAGACTTCTTTCAATATCCTCCACAGGACCTCCAGTGACTAAAATTTCTGTGGTGTCAAGTGTTAGCCTCATAGCCAAATGTTGGGAATTCTTAATTGAAAAGGGAAAAAGAAAACGAACGAAGAGAAGTTGAGTTCGGAATGGCATCAACATTATAAGAGCTTGAGTGAGATGATTGTTCAAAAATGAATCCAAAAGGGTTGATTTCGTCTGAGGGCATTCTTAGACGATAACGAAGAACGAGACATTCCTCACCTGTGTCACACTCATTCCTGAGTCGAATCAGTGAATTCTGAATTTCAGTCATTGTTCTGATGACAGTGAAAAGAAGGTCCCCTTGTCTCTCATCTTTCCAACTCACCAACTCAAAAAATGGGGTGTTGGGTCCAATCTCCGTTATTTTTATGCTGGAAAAAGGGGAGGTGCACTGAGTGGAGGAAGAATAAGCACCGAGTTATACTTGAGTTTTACATCATTGAATCCCGTCAGAATGGCCTTCCAAGCATCCAGAAATTTCAGGTAAGCTGAACAAATGGACGCCTTGTTTGCTGGGGAGTTGAAACCAACCCATTCAACGCACTCAGAAAAAGAGCCAACAATTCTATTTTCTGTAAACAAAC
Organism: Pelomyxa schiedti; assembly: GCA_020536535.1. Lineage (NCBI taxonomy): Eukaryota > Evosea > Pelobiontida > Pelomyxidae > Pelomyxa > Pelomyxa schiedti. The sequence continues at coordinate 42,871 of JAHLWZ010000347.1, read as the reverse complement.
TGAGTGGGATCATGATATCAAGAAGAAGGAATTAGAGGAAAAAACCTTTCATCAGTGGTGCAAACACAAAATTCAACATATGGTAAAAATGAACCAAAGTGGGCAGGTGTGAGAAGACTCTCAACACAGGGGCCTGTTGCAAGAACGTGGCAAGAAGTCCTGTGGATGAAAGTTTTTTGCTCTGGGTCTGGATGAGGTCATAGAATTCACCACCACCTAGAATGCACGAAGGAAGAACTGTCATAGCTTCAGTCCGCCTTGCTGTGGCGTTTTGAGCTCCAGGTTTACTGTTCCTGAACAGGATTACATTAAACATAGAGGGAACGAAGGAACTAGAAGAAGATTACATGTCTTCAAGACCTAAAAGGCCCAAAGCGTCATGGTCTTGGAGAAGTGATGTGAAAGTTTCTTCTGAGATCTGACCAAGGAAGAATCCTCTGGCATTTACAACAATTTTCGAGCCACGTGAGAGAAGCTGAATATGGAAGAAACTTAAAACAAAGCAAAACAAAACAAAAAATACCTGTGAAACAACTTGCACAATCTCTGGCTTAATTTTGTGTAGTCGTGCAGAAAGCCCAGTCTGCCCACTCAGAGTGGAAGCAAGGAGTGCAAGAAGAATGGTCCTGCTGGCAGCTTTCTTCACTTGATTTAAAACATGTTCTCCTTCTGATAAATGAGAGTGAGTGAAACAGGGGTTCTGTGATTTGTGGGTACCTCTTGGACCTCTTGGAACTGTTATAAGTATGTTCCAAGCATCCTCCAGGGTGTTGATTGCCAATACTTGAGGGAATTTATCCTCCTTTGATGGTTGCATGAATTTCAACAGAATGTGATATAAGAGAAACTCAAGAGGCAAATGTGCTGTTGGAATTTGGGTGGGGGAGAGAAGATCCGGTGAGTAGTGGTAAGTTTCTGCAGAAAAGGAAGGTTTTGTTTCGGTTATTAACTGTTCAGAATGTTGGTGAAAGCAACGGACAAGTGGTGCACATAAAAAAAGAGGGAAGAGGTTAGCCAATTTGACATTTAAAGCAGTCCATACATCAGATGTGAGCTGAAGTATTTCAGAAATACAAGAATTCGGTTTTGGTTCAAGCCATGAAAAAATAAAGTTGGCAACCCAGCCAATGTTCCCAATGAGTTTTTTGCAATAGCCCCTCAAAACAGGATTGTTGACAAAGTCATCAAGTGAGTCGTTGCAAATCTGAGAATCACATCAGAAGACACTCAGTCAAACGAAAACAAAATAATATCGAAATGCAGGTGGAAACGAACTTGGAGGAAAAAAAAGAAATTTGACTTGGAGTCATCAAAAAGCATTGACTTGTCTGATTCCTGAAGCATGTATTCAACAATGCTGCAAATTGATTGGATGTCTTCGTCAGAGGACTTGGAGGGATCAGGAGGAAGAAGGTTGAGAGCAAGGAGCAGTCCAGATTTCAACCGCGTGCTTGGGGTGTATGAAGTTGACACAAACTGCTCCAATATTCGAGACAAGGCAGGATTCGGAGTGAGGAAAGGGAAAGTGGGCTGTAAACTCTGTGCCCGGCAATTGGAGAGGAACACAAACACAACGTGCATCGCATCAAGCTTCTGAATTGTTTCGGGACAGTTCGAGAGAAGGGTGGCCAATTCGGACCTCGACTTCAAAGTGCTGAAGAAGTGGCGGTAAACTTGGCCCCAATTCACAGTGGCATGGGAATCAAGCTTTGGCCCTCCTGTGAGGATTTCCTGTGTCAACCTCTCCCACAGCAGGTCTGCTGTGAGCGTTGTAACCCACTTCACCATCTCCTGAAGTTGGTTTTTCCCAAATCTTGGAGGCCTTCTGCACCTGTCAAACTGCTCTGGTGTGAGGGCGGGATCAAGAAGCTGCAAAGGAGTGACAAGTGCCATGAAATAATTGATTTCTGGTTCATAGAACCTCTTGATCACAAACAGTTCAGGGATGTCTTCCAAAAGGGAAATCTCGAATGCCCGGATACAACTGAGAATCATTTCCCTGAACCGGCCCAGCCTGCCCTCTAAATCAACAGCCTGGGCATTGGAACCCAAAAGGTTCTTGAACTCTGAGATATGGAGGGTGGAGAGCTTCAGTGACCTGGTCACAAAGTCCCGTTTGAACATGGTGAACAAAGGTGGGTTCAACCAGATGCTCTCGAGTAGCTCGTCAAGGAGCTTATTTGACTTGATTGACTCGAGCACTTTCCCATGCAAAGTTTGGGGGGAGGGCTTTTCGTGGCACATCTCTCTGGCTGCACGAATGACCTGGGTGTTGACAAGGTGTGCAATTGAATCATAAAAAGGGAGTTCAGGTGGAAATGGATGTGTCCTCAAGACAGTGACAGTGGGTGTGCAACTCATCAGCTGCTTGGAATTGGTGAGCACTGGTTTGCCAAGTGGAGGGATTGGAATGGTGTAGCAAACACTGTGTATCAACGTGAACAATTTCCCTTTATGGCGATTTTCAAACATGTTCAACACAGAATCGAGTCCGAATGAGGAAAGCATCATCTGGAGCATCGTGCTCACCAATGGAGCCATGAAATTCTGAAGAGAAGAAGAAATTGCGGTCACAAAGCTCACCACACAAGACCCACGAAACAACTCCGTGCTTGCTTCACACACGAGTTCATTGAGGAATCTGGAATTCCAGGAACGGCTGAACTGTTCGAGAATCCCCTCGTAAAGAACTGGGTTCTCTTCAAAAAGCTGTTTCAGGATCTGGAACCTTTCCTCACTTTTGTCTGCAATGCAGATGTTGAGGTTTTGTGGGGAACCAATTGCATCCACATTGCCCGGTTTCCCATAAAAGACCTTTGCTTGGTAATGGTCAAGTGTTGAGGTCGTTGTGTTGATCCCACTTCCAGTCATGAATTTGCAAAACTGCCGAAGGAGTTCGAAGAATAAACCTCTGAATGTGTCCATTTCTTGGGTTGACAAGTCCCGCTTCATGCTGTCAGACTCACTGTCCCTCAGATTCAACCCAAACGCTCTCGCAAGCCACGGGCGTGGGTTTACTTCCGTGCGAGGATTTGCTCCAGACGAACCAGCCACAACACCCAAAGCATCCACAAAAAGGAAGTCCCAACCGTTGAGGAAGATTGCATGGTAAGAACTCTCAGCTCTCATTCCAATCTCTGCTGAGAAGTGCAGCAGGAGAACAGCAACACGGTGGAGATGTTGCCCCTCATTTCGTGCTTCATGATGCTCACATTGTTGTTCTTCCATTACTTTCCACCTCTCATTGATCTCATTCCTCAGGAAGTTGATTTGACTTGTGGTTGCAACTGATAGATCAGCAACACACAACAAGAGAATTTTCTTTGGAGAACAACAAAAATCATGGACACGGGAGGAACATTGTTGACTTGATGACATCTCACCAAGGCTCAACACTTCCATCCAATCCTCAGGGCTCTCTTCTGACCCTTTCGGAACTGAACCAGTTTGAACAAGCACATCAAACATCTTCCTTTGGAGTTTTTTGTCTGTTGGAAGAGTGATGATTTCAGCACTGGTTCGTGTGAACACACACCACTTGGATGAATACTCCCCTCTCTGAGGAACAACCACTGTTGTTGCTCTTTGTTCCTTCTCGCCTCCTCTTTGATTTTCAGTGTCACCCAAGGTACGAGATACAAAGGAAAAATGTGCTTTACACAGGAGGCCAAGGAAGCGGTAAAACGAGAAGTGTTCCTGCTCCAAAAGGTAACTGTGTTTGTACCTCTCTGGGAGATGCTTGCAAAAGTAAATTGACTCTGGTTTGGCAAGCTGAAGAAGGTGAAGGTTGCCTTGGATAATGAATTCCCGCATGTTCTGCTCCCAATGATCTCGTGCACTAAAAAGCGGAAGTGTTTCGGGTTGGGTGCCAAGCAGGGGTGGGAAAAGAGGCACAAGGGAATTGGGGTCTTCCTTTGGAGCCCTCAGTTTGCTCATTTCAAGTGTTTGGTCCAACACAGTGAGAACAAGGGAACTCGCCGTTTCTTTTGGAGTCACACCATAAAACAGTCGATTGTTGGACTGAGTGGTGTGCAGTTCATTGATCATGTGCAGTGCCCCATCACGCAAGACTTCGTATGGATGCAAAGGAAGGGCACTCATGGGGGTGATGAGTTTGGGAAGTGAGATGGTCTGAAGTCGCTCAAAGAGTGCATCATCAATTCCAAGGCAGTATTTCTCAAATCTACTGAGCAGGGCGGTAGGAATTGTTTGGAGGGAGGACTTGGGCACATGAAGGATGACACGGAAGTTGTCATGGACAAAGCATGCCTGTGGGAATGACCCAGCAGCAAGATTGGTGAAACAAAGCCTCGTGCTGGTGCTAGTTGGAATGATTGTATAATAGCGGTTGAAAACATCGTACAACGAACAGTGAACACTGGTGGAGTTCACCAGCACAATCGTATCTCCTTTTTCCATTGCCGCCTTGAATTTTTCCACCACTGCCGCTTTCAATTTCTGGTCACCATCCTCACTGAATCCACCAAGAGAGCACACACTCGTTTGGCTGTGATCACACAATCCTAAGTCAAAAAGTAAAGACACGGCAACTGCATTTTCGGATGGATCCAGCTGTGGAGTATTAGGTGAGATTTATTGGTTGTTGTTTTTCCAAATACAGCACACCAGCATGAGATATCTGAATGGAGAAGAGTTTGGGTCAGCAGCATCAGTGAGCCTCTCTGCAAGGTTCTCCCTGATGGTGGTAATCTCTGTTCTATGTTGGTCAGTTGCAGGTGACACCCACAGTGGCAGGCCATATTTCGTCAGTGCTCCATTTGCATTGCCAAAGAAGTTCATAACGAGATTGTCAAAGTGACTCTGAATAAGTCCCCCAAAGTTTCGTCGTAAACCAGAAAGAACCACGTCTGGGGAAATGTGAAGGCCATGTACTGAGTGTTGCTTCCTAAGATAGCGAAGAAAATAGACAAAGTCTCTGAGGTGAAAGAACCTTTCTGGATAAGGCAGCCCATAGGCCTTGGTCACTTCTGTCTGGTAGGATCTGCAAAGTGTCCCAAGGATTTCTCTTATCGATGGGGCAATACTGCTTGTCTTATTCCCAAAAATGCACTCTGTTAGTTTGTACTGTTATGTTAACTACTATGGCAAGGAGGCTCCACCAAACCTTCAGCCAAAGTCTGCAAATCGGCGAGTTGTGGTTCTCCTTGCCACAGCATCAAACCTTGGTTGGTTGTTACCTCATCAAGAATCTTTCTGGACAACAAGACACAGGAAACTGGGCTGTGGTCAAGGCTGAGATTCAAAATCTGTCATTGTAAATTTCCAAAAGCATTCATAAGTTCTTCACACCTCCAGAGGTGTTTTCTCTTCAACTTCATCAAAAAGAACAGCACAACACTCTTGGGAATTGCCGGGGAAAGTCTTTTGCCTCAGAATTGCAGATTTGAAAACATACATGATTTCTGTGAGGGTTGACTGCTCACTGAATTGGTATCGGAATGCATGCACATGGTGCAACGTGCGATAGAATTTTTCTGGGGATATCTGCCCCTTCATGTTTTCAATGGCAACCTTGAAACTCAGTGTCTTGGAGCAACCACTGGATGAAGTGAGTCGTTGAGTAAGGGGAGAAGGAAAAAACGTACGTAGGACCAACAATTACCAGGGGAATCTTTGCGTCAAGGCACACAACAGTGCAAAACAGGTTTTCCTTGAGTGCCTTGGTCTTGGCAATTCCAGGTGGAAGGTGGGTATTGCTACACAAGGAGTTGAGTACACCGTTATTGAGGTAATAATCCCACACATTGAAGTATTCTGGTGCATCTTTGAAGTTGTTAAGGAATTTCAGAAGGGCATCCTGGAATTGGTCCCTTGTACACGGTGTTCTGGTTTGTGGTGCTTGGAGTGGGCTCTGTTGTTCAAAGAAGTCTCGTGATGGAAGTCGGAAGTAATATGTCATTGCAATTGATATAACCTTGTTTGTGTAACCAAAATAATAGAAAATGATGAAGGAGAGAGAAAAAATAAAATACAACCATTGCTTGCCAATGAACATGGGTGTTGTAACTTGGTGCCAATATTTGCGGCAAGTTGAACATGAACTGTGGGTGGTGGAGAAAATAAATATAAAGAGTGATGGCTCGAACAATGTCTCGGATGCCGGCAGTGACCCAGTGAATGTTGGCATTGTTGCTGAAGTCCTGCCCAAATATCAGAAGTGACTTGAGTTGATTCCTGTGGGTTTCATCTACTTCTGCCTCATCCTTGATGTGAGATGAAATCAAACCGTCAATGAAGGTCTTCTCTTGCAGGTTTGTGAGTTGGCCAAAGTCAACAGTCATCTTCTTCATGGAGAGGGGCGGTGGTCTCACTGAAAAGGACTTGGTACCAAACTTGCTGGGAGTTCCAGCAAGATCAATCCGATTTTGTACTGATGAAGTTGCCAATTCCACTTGACACCTGGTATTATTGGTTGTGAGTGGAGGAATACTGGGCTGGTTATTGTTGAGTGCAGCCACGAAGAAGATGTTCTTTGGAAGTGGTTCACCATCCAGGTTTGAGTCACACATCACTTCCTTCACCATTCCAAGCAGGTTCATTGTTGATGTGCAGTTGTCAATGAAGCAAACAACCTTTGTGTCTTTGGGGAACTTGGTGAGTGTTTCCTTGATCTCGTTGATCCTTTCTCTGAATTCATCTGCACAAAGTCCTTGGTGCATGCGAATTTTGTGGAAAACCTTCTCAAACTTGGCATTTCTGAACGACGTCACCAAGTCAGCAAGCTCGTTTGGGTTGTTGACAACATATTTCCTCCCTGCTGCAACGTTTTCTTCTGGCTGTATGTCTTGGTGAGAATAAAGATATCATTTTCCACACAACACACTTGAAGAAGGGTGTAATCGAGAACTCTGGACAGGTTGCCAGTATCATTCAGGGATATGTGCCTGTGTTTCATCAAATTTTTCTTCAAGAATTGAACAATCCTGCTTGCAAACTGGGGGAAAAGGTGCGGGTAAGTGGCAAGCATTTCAAGGAGAAATTTGTGGAAAAACTCATTGTCATCCAACCACTCAAGGCAGCAGGTCTTGGGAGTGTTTTTGGGGGCTGTAATGTTTAAAGGTGTTTGGGGAACTTTGGATGGTGGTTGCCCTTGCAGGATGGCACGACACTGGTCCAACAATGCTCTGGGGATGGCCTGTATGCTGCTGAGCATCTTTCCGAGCACAAACTTCTTCATCTTGATTGGCAAGTTGGGTGTCAACTTTGTTCTGGAGTTGAGTAGCGCACCGAACACATCAACAAGTTCCGTTTTGCCTGTTCCTATTCCCCCAGAAATCACGAGGTTGAGTCCTGCATTCATGTGATCATAAACAACCAGTATTTTTAGTGCAAAGTCTGGTGTGAGGATGTACTTTTTCCTCTCAATGACTTCCTGAATGTTCTCCATTCCAAATGCCAGTTGCAGTTGTTGTTGAAGTAATTTGGAGTCCCTGGCCTTGGTCAAAGTAAAGACCAACTCTTCTGGAACTGGAAGTTGTGGGGGAACATGTTCCATGACAGCAAAGAAAATTGGCAGCTGCATCACCACCATAGTATCTTTTCTATGAAGAGGTGGTTTTTCACGAGCAGCGTAAATGAGCTTCTCGGAGGCAAACGTGGGGTTGCACAAAACGTGGCTCTCTTCCACAAACATCTGGAAGAGTTTGCTGATGGGCACTGTTCCACTGAGGTTGTTGGCCAGCTCACAATTGTTGTATAGTGTCAATCTCTGGCGTGCATGAACTGAAAGCCATTTGCACCGATCTGCCAACAGTGACACAAAGTGGCGCTGCATCATTCTGTCTGAAGGGAGTGAAACACTGGAAACAGTGGCTGGTTTGAAAGAACGAAAGAAATCCTCCAGTACAAGAACAGGGTTGAAGGAAAGAGGGTTTGCGTTCAGCTCTGCCACAAGTCCAGCTGGTTTGTCAAGAAGGTTCTTCACCTTTGCTTGAAAGAACTTTGCAACAAGTAAGGCACTGCTGTCCACGACAAATGGGATCTCACACTGCTTGACAATGGCTCCAAGGTGGTTCAGGATGGGGAGATTCTCAAGAACGAGCTCTGAAAAGCCAAAACCTTTGGAGGCATCAGAGGATGGTTCTGGTGATAATTCAACAAACAAGTTCCACCTGAGATTTCTTCGAGAAACTGGAAGCATCACACCTGTCCCACTGTCACACACAACACCCCACATGAGCATGTCGTAAAAAAAGGTGGAGATTGTGTCCATGTAAGCATAGGTACCCACGTCAAAGTGAATGTTGGCAACAAACTGCGTTGCCTCATCACAACTCATTACCACTTTCATCAAAGAGGAAAGCTTTGGAATTGCATCAGACCCAGAGAAGCACTCAGTCATGCTGATGCACAGTGGTTCCAAGTTCTTTTTGTTCTGTTCCATTTTTGCGCTGATCTCAGTGCTTTTTCCAGAGCGGGACCCGCCAGTATAACATGACACAGTTGCCTTGGCGCTTTCCATGATCTGTTGGGGATTCAGAGGTGATGTTATGATTCTTGATTTGACCTCCGCCAACACCACTGTCTGCTGCTTGACGATACTGTTGGAGAAAGCACCAATTCCAACACGGGAGGTGAAAATCAGGAAAGTTTTTGCTGGTGCTTGGTTTTGTGTTGCCGGTTTTGAGTACCACTTGTACAAACACTGCCTGAGTTCCGCTTTCATATCATTCACACCCACAATGGCGAATGTGAGGTGTGGAAAACTATTGATGCATCGAAGAAACTGTTTTAGGCATTGTCTGCTTGTTGTGTTCTTTATAAACAGTACCCTAGATGGGTGTGGCTTTTGGAATTCAAACACTTCAAAAAGCAAATACATGATAGAGCAGGGAGTGAAACCTTCGGCAAGTTGAACAACGATATGCCGAGAAGTGTCAACAATGCAGGGGTAATGCTGTTCCCCACACCCTGTTTTCACTTGGACTGATTTCAGGTTGGCAACCTGAGTTACAAAAGTGGCAACAAGCTTGAACAAAAATGCAGGGTCCGCTGCTGATGTTGGTTGCGTTCTCCCTACAGTGTTCAGTGCTAAGTCCAAACACTGTAGTACTGCTTCTGGGGGAATTTCATTCACCTCTGGGAAGCATGCCCACAAATATGGTCCTGCAAGAAACTGAATTTTAGGCGTATTGTTTGTAGTTAACCAGTTATTTCAGGTGACTCTGTTATCATTACTGCCCCGAACCTTGTGAGTTGTATTGGTGACAAGAAATTGAGACGAGGATGCTTTTTGTACACCTCAGTCAGGGCCAACTGCCATTCATCACTTTGATGCTTCAACTAGTGTTTGTATGTTAACAAACTCCACTAAATATTTCAGCTGCAGGACTGGGGATGGCCACAAAGAATTGAAAAGAAGTGAGAGGAAAACTCACCAAATTGTGTGAATCATCCAATCCATGCACATGTTTCAGTTCCCCAGGTTTATTGAGAAGATCATCATTTCCTTGGAAATGTGGGTGACCCATGATTTCCAATTCAAGACGTGTTCTGTGTATTTGCTGCCAGTTTCCATTTAAAAGTTAAAAGAGATTTATGTGAACTCTTACCATGGCCACTCCAAGTATCTCCATCAACTGTAAAGAATTTCCCTCAAGACTCCCAATGTTAAAGGAAAAAAACCAATGATACAATGAGTGCACACCTGAAAAGATTGTTCATTTCTTGAATGGAAAGCACCACATGCGTTTTCTTCATGGAACTCTGGTCAACACCTCTTGGGAATACCACTGCAAGCGATTCACCAGTTTTGTGACGGCGCAATCGACTGCGGAAACATCCGTTCTCCCGTATTGAATCCACGTCTGTTCACGCCGTTTACAACACCAAAAGACCCCCATTTATTTTTCGTACGTACATGGGCGAATGAGGCGCGGTGGTATCGAAGTCATCCTCCACCAAACTACGTCTGCACAACCACAACACACAAGACTTTGTTTGTTGTCGAGTGGGGCAGACACGCCAGACGAGAAAAAAAAAACCAAAAAACCCAACTCAGGGCCAAGAAGCAGAAAAATCAAAAGAAATTAACAAAGACAAGCCATAAGGCATAAAAATTGGGGCGACATCCTCGATAAAATGACCGAAGCCGGGGGCATAAAGAGACCTCCGCCCGCACCAATTAATATGTCAAACTCATTTACGAACACAAATACCACCGCATCTACAACAAGCAGTAGTACTAGTACTAGTCCCCCTTCCTCCTCCGCATCAACGACAAACCCCCACAGCAGCAGCAGCAACATCTCCATCTCTCCTGCATCTACGTCGTCTGTGGTTACGGCAAACTCCGCGACGTCATCGCCTACAATCGTAACGTCGTCGTCTGTGGATAGATCTGCGACGTCAACAGCTACTGGGAGTGCCGTAACTAACACCACATCGTCATCGACCTCGCCGCGTGGTTCTTGTGGCAACGAGTCGATCTCGTCAGCTTCGGCGGCGCAAGGCCAGAGTTTGAACAGTGCCAGTGCAGGAAGATGCGATGTGAAAATGGAGCCTATATCTACGTCGGGGAATCCTCAGAGCAGGCCGGCAAAGAGACCCAGGAAAACACGAAATGTACTGGGTGAGCTGGACATCGAGGTGACCAAGTTGGACCCCTCAGACTTTGACTTGCCCAGGGAGATCATGGACAAAGTGGAGAACTTCCAGAAACAGCAGCTGTTGATAAAACTGCGTGAAAGGAATGCCGAAATACAATCTCTCAAGTCTGACAATTCTTCCTTGAGGGTGCCTACTTTCCTCATCCTTCTATATCAGTTTAGATTGCAACTAATTTATTTTCTGCAAATAATTATTTTAGCATGGGGCCTCAAGAACGCGAGATGCTTTCTTCCAAATATGCAGGGCTTGGGATAGACTTGAACATTTGATGGACAACTTTTTGATTCACTCACCAAATAGTAACTGTAAATATTCCATTTTGGGCAATCACTGTATTCACTTGTTTTCTCTTTCCTTCTGGGATAGATGAGGAACCTGCACGTACAACAGATATTCTAAACCAGTTTTGTGACGCCCTAAAAGAAACCAATCATGTTGCTAGAAATAGCAGTTGGTTTTTTTTTCCCACTTTTCTTCAAGTTGTTGATGTCTATAGCCGCAGATCAATGGGCTGATGCTATTGAAAAATCCCTTGAGAAAAAGCTCAAAGAAACAGAGACTTGCCTTCAAGTGATAGTAGACTCACAGAACAAAGCTTTGCATACTGCTTCCAAACACTTACAAGAAATGGGTACTTTTCCTCCCAAACCATTTTTTTTTTTTTTTGGATTTTTATGCCTGTAATAGATCCCAGCCTTCGTGCCTCTGTTGCCATGAAAGAAGCTCTCGATTTTAATCATAAGCAAGATTTACTCCTACAGAGTGCACAGCACACTCTCAACTCAGTTGTAGCCAGGTTTTCCATGTTCCCTTATCCGTGCATCTTATTTGATGTAAGATCTAAAGCAAGTGCTCTTGAAGTTTCAAACCTCAAATCCACTCTTTGCACAGCCCAAGAGGTGTGAGAAATTTTTTTTTTCCTTGACCCTGACATATGAAAGAAAATTTCCTCACTGAAAGCTGATTTAGCTTCAACACAATTGGAAGTCACTCAGATGCGTAGATTAGTAGCAAAACTTAAGGTACCTATCAAATTTTTCCCAACCTAATAATTCTTTCAAGCAAAATTCTGCTCCTTTTGTGTCTCAAGTGATTACATCTCCTTCCCTATTAGCCACACCTGTAGAAAATTCAAGTTCAGGTGATGTAGTTATGACACCTTGTTCGATTAAGCAAGAATCGTCTCCTACCCTTGGGGCATCCACTTCGCAGTCTTTTGTTCAGGTTTAATACTCAACTTGTTCGAAAATAAGTCTTGTCTTTCTATTCCACTGTACTCATCTCGTTTTAGATGGAAAATGAAATCCTTTCTTTGAAACAATCCATGACGAAGCTGGAGAACGATCTAGCCCTACAGAAGCAAGAAAACAGCACTCTTAAAGCTGAGGTTTGTGATAGTGGATAATGAAGTTTTTCATTTACATTTTGGTTATTACTAGCTGGAATCCATTCCAGAGTCACGGATAGTGACTACAACAACCTACAAGTCTCTATTGGCTCAATTTACATCAGCACAACAAGAAGTAGCCACCAAGGTTGATGAACTCTCTGCTGTAGTTAAAAAGACCATAGACGACAAAGCTGCCACTAGGTGTAGTGAGGTACGACAAACCAGTGGAAAAAAATTGTGTCCTCACTCCCTCATAAAGGTAAAAATACTACAACAGAGTGAGCAAACTTGCGTGAAGGCCCAAAAAATGGCAGAAGAAGACAATACTCGTCTCAGAGCTCAACTAGCTCAAGTAATTCTTGAGGTACCCAAGTTCTTTCAATTGTTGTTTCTAAGGTCATTTTCGTTTACTAGAGTAAACTGAAAGCAGCTATGCAACCATCTGCAAAATTGGTCCAGGAGACCACTGCCATTATTAAAATGAAAACCGAACAACTTGACAAAGCTCAGCAAGAGGTCTTTTTGTCTTCTATGTTGAGCCTACTGATTTGAACAGACAGCTCTGTTGCGTGTGGAATGTACGAAGTTAAAGCGAATGAAAGATGAAATCGAGTTGGAGGCAGAACTACTACGAAAAGTTATTACCCAAGCATTTGTATAGCTTATTTAATCCTTTTATCTTGTCAATTCTCTTACTTCTAGCGTGGCAGTTAAACAACACAGAACCTTTTAAGAAAGCAATTCAAGAATTGAGATTAAGAATTGGGTGAGTCACACACCTTTATTTCTTCGTTTCTCACCTGTATAAGAAAAGCAGCACAACAGCTTCCTCAAATTGATAGATACTTATCATGTTGTACCGGGGTATAGCTTGAATACATTGTGCTCACACCTCACCAGAACACCTAGCACACATTGCCTACTATGACTAATTTTTTTTTTTTTCAAAGGACAAAACTGGAGTATGGAATGGCCTGAAGAGCATCAGCAGCGCCCTTGATGTAGAAACTATATTACTGGGCCTTAACTTGCAAATCTCAACAGCAGAACGTGTCAATCCACCAGTCCTTTCCACTTCCTCGGCAGCATTGACATCCACTACATCAACATCATCAAGATCAAGGTCATCCCAATCAGCCAGTACATCTCAGACTCCCTCACGGGTTCCCTTCTCAATCATAGTTTCTTAGTAATCATTCTTTCGTAGGAGCAGTATAGTCGCCTCGAACATGGCAATCGCGAGCTTCAAAAGAAACTGGATCAACAAAAACAAGAAACATCTTTACTGACATCTCAATTTGAGGAAACATGTAAAATGTTCGCTGCACTTCAGGAACAAAATACCCGTCTTATGGCTCAAATCGGGGAGAAGGAAGACTGGGGTGCCCAGATGCTACAAGAGGTTGTACAATGTGAAATTCCTTTCACAATAACAAAAAAATAAAGCGAATCAAACTTGAGCAGACCCAGAATTTTGCCCAAGAAGAGAAAGTGACTATTGCCAAGAAGCTAGAGGCCATGGAACAAAGGATGAAGACACTCAGTGATCAATTGGCAGCAAAGGAAGAGTATATTAAAGCTGTGGAAGAAAAGCTGGTTTCACTGTGCATCCCCATTATTAGTCTAACTGAAAAAGGCAAATGCAATAAAGGAGACTATTGAAATACAAAAAACCAATACAAAAACGCAAGCATGTGCTATACATGTTGTCTCCCCTCTTTCCCTGACTTGTCTGACCTGATGAAGAGTCAAAAACAACTTCAAGTGCAATATGACAACCTTCAACAGGCATACACCACTTGTAAAAAGCAGCAAGCTGAAGCAGAGCAATCGGTTATTCAGTTCAAGGAGACAATTGCCGAGCTCGAGGTATGTCTCTCAATACGGTTCCCACATCTTAACACTCCCAAGGAAGAGTGTGACACATTGCAAAAAAATCTTGAAAAGAAACCAGTGGTGAGTGAGAAATTTCGTGATCTAGAACAAGAATTGGCACAGTGCAAGGTTTCACTCGCTCTTACCAAACAAAGTAATACCCAAACGGTTTACGTTCCCACAGGCTAAAACCCGTTGCACTCTGTGCAATGACCGGGAGAAGAACGTGGTTATTTCACGCTGTTTCCACGTGTTTTGCTCCGAGTGCATCGAGAGTTCACTTCATGCACGTAGCAGAAGGTGCCCAAGCTGCCAAACGTCATATGGAAAAGGTGATGTCCATAAAATATGGCTCTAAGTGATTTGTCCTGCACCCCCGCGCTAACCATCAGAACCATCATCTCCCACACTGCTTCTTTACCCAACCAACAACCCTCTTTCACGCTTGTTTCATCAATAAAATTTTGTTGTCAATCACCAGGAACTTGTCTTGGAAAAAAAGGGAAAAACATTCAAAACCAAGTTTCATTCTAAATGCGTGTTCTGATGCGGTTCCAACCAAACGCGGCTTGGAAGGAACACATTGCGACCATGGCAATACTGAAGGATGTCGGCCACAGTAAGTCCCAACGTCCCAAGGCTGTGTTCCATGATGTAAGGCGAAGCAATGACTACGCTCATCAAGTTCTCCTTCACAATTTCGGCCGTGATTCCCGGGAATTGCCTGAGCAGCATCCTCCACATTGTCAGACTCACAGATAGGCCTCCAAGACTGCGTTTTGTAAACATGTCGAGTAACTGTGGAATGGTTAGTGTTACGGAGCCTGATTGTTTCACATACCTCCTTCAAAGTGACATTAAATTTCCTTACAAAGTACTCCGCACAGGATGTCTTGGATCGGACAATCAACGCAAACAATAGGCTATTGTTGTTTGCTTTGACCTGCCTTGCCTCGAGATGGAAACTTTCAATTGCCCATTTGACCACTTTTGCCGATAACACGGACTTGCTGGTAGCGAAGCTTCTGGCCACCTGTTCCCTTGTGAAATGGCCCAGAGCAGAAAGCTGCTGTGCCGAAGAAAGGTCTACACTTGGAAGGGCTTCGACAACTGTCCTCCACATTGCCAGGTTCCTGTGATGATCAAGATTGCAAGTTTTTAGCAAAATCAGAGCACCGCCGATGTTGGGGCTTGCATTCAACAGACAGTAATTGACCGCTTTGGCTACTAGGTGTTCTTTGATGTTCGGAACTCGTTCGAGGAACCAATGGAAGACCTCGGTTCTCCAATAGCGGGTGAGTTCGTCATCCAACAGGGATTTAGTGACCCTACAATGGCCAGTAGTTTCCAACCAGTCAGCTACTGCCAGGTTTCCACGGTAAAGTGCCATTTTGATAGATTGTCTCATTACTGCTGGGGGGAGATTCTTGGCATTCTTTGGGTGTTGGAGTATAAATTGCACCACGGAAACACTGTCTTCATCGTTTTCGAAGATCCAGTCTTCAACCTCAGGGAGAGGGACGTGATATTGGGCCATGAGCCACTTGGCAAGTTTGACGTCGCATAAACTATACAAGGCAACATAACAGGAATCTGGTGGTAGTGCCAACCCACTTTTAATCATCCAGCGCTTCACATCCGCATTATTCATCCAGGTGACAAGCGAGTCCCAACTTATACCGTTGAGGTGCTCCTTCAACCATTTGCATTGCTCAACGTAATGTTCGGCAGATACCCTGCTGCATAGGAGGATGAGGGCGATCACCTGGTGGGTTTCATCACATCTGAATCTATTCCAGCAGTATTCCATCACATCAAGCCTCCCACTGCGAGGGGCGTATTGAAACACTTGATAGAACATCTGCACCCTTCTGACATCAAAATTTCCCTCGATCCACTGGGCGACGTCAAGGTGGCCACCCTCAATCGCTTTCAAAAACGGTAGGAACATCTGCCAGTTATGCACAGGAAACCTTAGCACAATCCATTTGGCAACTTCCAGGAGTCCAGCACCACACACGCCGCGCAACAAAGACTCACCCACGTCGACTTCCAACGAACGGCACAATCCGCCGCATCCCATCCACCCCCCAACCTCATTCACGTCCGCAATCCCAGTCCCGGTCCCATTCACATTTGCATTCGCATTCCCGTCCCCGTTCCCACAAGCACTACCAGGAGCACGAGACCGGCCCACGAGGCTCTGAGCCGCCCCCAAGTGGCCACCCATGCACAGGCCCCGCAGCACCGCCGCCTGCTCCTTCCCCCGGTTCCGCCCGCCGCCCCTGGCCATGGCCTCCCGCTCGCGGCGCCTCAGCAGCCACAGGGCGCAGCGGCCCCGCCCGCCTCCCCCGGCCTCGGCGGCCCACTCCAGCGGGTCGTACGACGAGCGGTGCTCCCCCACGCACTCATCATGCATGTCGTGAAACTGCTGCTCCCTTGTGCCGCGGAACTGCGCGTAGTCGGAAACGATGGCACTGCAGACGCGGGGCACGAGCGGCCAGAAGACCTCACACAGAGACATAAGGGCCACAGATCTCTTTCTAGACAAGGGCTTCGCATTTCTCCCGCTGCGGCGTAGAAGGAAGTAGGGAGTGAGAACTAGGTCCCACATAGTGCGAGAGGCGGTCAAGATGTCGTAGCTGTCCATCTGGTTCCCCATTTCTTTTTTACTTTGTTGTAACAAGTTGTTTGCTTTGCTTGACTACATAGCCAGTGGTTTTTTTTGCGCCAAGTTCAGACGCCGATGGCGCACCATCGACAATGCGCATTTGATTTTTCGGAAAATCAAAAAACGAAAGTGAAGGTGTCACATTGTGGCGCTCCATAATCATTTCACCTCGCCACAGCATTGAGCAGAATTAATTCACAGCTCCCAAATCAAAAAATGAAAAACATCTGATAGGTCAGACCTCCACACAAGCCATCCCCATTATCAGACCAAATGGTTGGCATCCACTTGGCCCTGGGGAACGATCTTCACAAGTTCACGCTCTGACTTGTGGGAATCTTTGGCGGTCATCATCCCTATTTCACTTATGGACTTATTACTTGGATTCGGCACAAGACTCCAGAAATGATCTTGAGAGTATGTCCAGAAGTCTTGGGCAATCTGCTCCGTGTACCGTTCTAGAAAGAGGCTAAGACGGTATTATGGGGCAGGTGGATCTGTTAGACGGATCTGTTCAGTTTGAGTCTAAATTTCTATTTTTGCATTAACAAAAGTATTACTGGCTCCCACACTTAATATCCGAAGAATAGAAAGAAGACGATGCACGAAATTGATAGGCAACAATTAACAGCACTAGGAGCTAGTGTGGTGTTGGTCGTCAGTGTAGCATTTAACATATGTGTCAGCCACTGGAGGATTTTCCATTACCTACACGAAAGTGGTGCATCACTGATGTGGGGGCTTGTAGTGGGTTCTGCTATCTACGGAATTAATCGGAGGCTGGATTGGAACGTCCCATCGCTGGATCCGGACACATTCAGCAGCGTGGCTTATATTTTCCTGCTTCCTCCTATAATATTCAATGCTGGATTCACGATGAAGAAGAGTCACTTTTTCAGAGTAAGTACAAGCCAATCTAATCTTCAGTTTGTGGAACTGACTATGAGTACCAGAAGTTAACATTCAATTACCTTATGTAATGCAGAACCTTGGAACAATTCTGAGCTTTGCCGTACTGGGAACACTCATCACTGGTCTTGTCATAGGCTTTGGATTGTATGCCTTGAAGCCTCTGGTGTGGAAATCCGGGACTCTGTTTGACTGCCTGGTAGTAGGAGCTGTACTTAGCGCAATTGATACAGTAGCAACACTGGCGGCCCTACGAGAGCTCAAGGTGGACCTCATGCTTCACAGTATTGTATTTGGTGAAAGCGTACTGAATGATGCTGTGGCAATCACGCTTTTCAACACCCTGAGCCAATTCTCGGATGTATCTGAAGTTGGATGGGTTAATATTCTAAAATCTGTCGGTGAATTCCTGGCAGTATGCGTTCTATCCGTACTCGTTGGACTTGCTGTTGGATTCATTTGCTCGTTTGGAATGAAAAAAGTCAAGCACTATGGCCTGTCTTCTGCTTACGAGACCAGCGTTGTATTACTGTGTGCCTACATATCTTATTCTGTGGCTCAAGTCCTTTTCCTGAGTGGAGTTGTATCGCTCTTTGTTTGCGGAACTCTTCTGAGTCACTATGCATTTTATAGCGTGTCCCGGGAAGCGAGAGTGACTCTTTTCCACATTTCTGGAACCTTTGGGCTAATTGCCGATACAACTATGTTCATATCCGTAGGCTTGACACTTTTCTCTGGTGATAAGCCCTTCGCATCTGGAGCCTGGAACATGCCCCTGACTCTAAGTGTACTAGGACTGGTCATAGCAGCCAGAGCAGCAACAGTCTTTCCAATATCAGCAATTGCGAATATCTCAAGAAGAAGGCAGCCCTCCGGGTCGCTAGTAGCAGAATACAGCCGGCCTATTCCATTCAAATATGCATTCCTCATGTTCTACGCAAACCTGAGAGGTGGAGTGGCACTTATTCTAGCCCTGAATGCACCCGAGTCCACACAAAGGCGAACAATAGTCAACGTGACATACCTTGTGGTTCTGATAACGAACACCCTGATAGGTGCTTCCACCAAGCCGGTTGCACTTGCACTCCACATTCCATCAGCCTCTGAGACTGAAGTGGAGGATGCCATCAGGGATGAGACTCAGCTGCACCCCAAGGTCAAAAAAGGGATGATCCCAATTAACCATTCAGTTCCATTGCAACAACATCAACTTCCAATTGAAATGCAGCAGCCTAATGCAGAACAAGGTACTTGCCAGTCCATAACATCTACTTTTGATATGAAAACCCGTATAAACGAGCAGAGAATTTAACGGGGAAAAACACAACAACAAAAACAACAGGAGAACTTCCAGACACTCGTTTGCACCGTGCCTGGATTCGTTTTGATGAACAGTGGCTCAAACCCTTGTTTGGGGGTCATCATCACTGATTCTTATTCCCAACTCTCAAAACGTCCATCATCTCTCAACCCAAGCACCATCACTATTGTTTCGAAAAGTGTAGGGAAAAAATGCTTCATCTCATGAAATTAGAATAGATTTTTGGGTTTGAAATAAACGGGGCGGTGATGGCACTATCAGAGAACCCATGAGGATTTTAGTTTTACAGCAACGCACGTGGTGTGGTCTAGCTTTCCGGGGAAATCCTTGTAGTCAGAAGGTAGTTTCTTTTGTGGGAATTCCTCCATGAATGCTCTGTGACTTCACGTTAAAAAAGCACCACAGGGGGAAAAAAAAAACACCTGCTAGGTGCTGTGAGGGCATAGCAATAATCCGTAATTCTCTTTACAATAAGTTCCAGCTGGCCGGGGTCAGAGGCGCCATTTAGAATAATACCAGTTAGCTTCTCTGACCTAGGGAGATACTCAGTAACAGGTTGGAGGAGAAAAGAGTTATACATGAAATGTTCCCGTGCATTTGTTGCGAGTTTGGGATTTAATTGAGCAGCCTCCTCCCAACTGCTAATGCCCCCGAATTCTGCGGGGCAAAGTGTTTGGGGCTCAACTGCGAGCGAGGCTGCCTCTAGATTGTCATGCACACCATCACTAGTACAAGTTAAAGAAAAGTACAAGAGTTTTTCCTACCTCACACAGAAAATGATGTCTTCCTTTTGACACAGGGAGAAAAAAAACGATAAATTCCGTAAATCGGGACTTCCAGTATCTGTGTGCGGTCCAATTCTTCCGCCAGGATCACACGCGTCAAGACTGGGCCGATTTCCACCACTGATGTTGTGCATAACAACCAATTGGGTTAAATTCATCACAATAGACACCATACGTCAATTCAATTACTTTCTTGTCTTTATGAGACCATCTAAATGCCTAATTGTCTTTTAAACTTTGAGGGAGGCCAAAGAATATACTTTACAATCTCCTATATTTAAAACAATGCAAGCCCATTCTTCATACTCGGCACCTTTTCAATGTTAGTGAAGAAGGAAAATAGAGTTGCATACTGGAGCTGTCACTACAAGTCTTGAAGGGGAAAAAAAAAAAGCAAATGTAAGGGACTCTAAGAAAAGAAGAACGAGGCAATACCACTGGGACAATTGTAACACCTAGCAATGTTGTTGTCCCAGCGTCCCATCGATCTTTTTTGTCAATTATAATATCATTATGTGCCTCCGCTAGCGCTTGAAGCATGAGGGCGCCATACTCTCGGACGGTAGATAGAGTTCTGTAGTAAGCCTAAGAGTTGACGCATGTGGAAAAGTAAAACTAACGCTGTATTTTCAAATAAATAACCAACAAAGCTTGAAGATGCCCTTGAGGCTGCTTCTCTTGGCTTTGTACCCCAATTACCTTAAGAAATGTCGCACTGAAATGAGAAATCGAATCAAATGGATGGGCCAAAACAAAAAAAGAAAATACATACATCCATCTGCCAAACATAAAAAGGCTTTTCCTCCTATGCAAAGGCGGGCATTAAATCGATCACAGACAGGATCACCGATCTACGAGTCTACGTTAGAGAGAAATCAGAACAATGGGTGCATGTAATCAGATGTATTCACCTTGAAGCACAATAAGCAAAAAGAACATTAACAAACCCTCTCGTTATTCATTGTATCCAAGGGATAAGTGGAAATAGTGCGGCCACATAAAACTTCATTAAATGCAATATCCTGTTCTTGCGAATTGGAGCTCATCATAGAATATACAGTTGTTACAGATGGATACTTTAATACTTTCATCTGTTTAGGTAAGTTAGGCAACCAATCAAACTACAGCGGAATTTGGGAGATAAGCCTACCACTGGTAAAGAGTTTGTAAGATCAAAGTGGTTTGACATTGTAACCAATAGTCCCGCTGAGAGGGCAGATTGAAAAGTTGGTTGCTGGAATGAGGATAAGCGTCTTAGATCTTCCTTTTTAGAGAAGACCAGGGCTCTTTTCTACTAGAAATTAACAAATTTCAACCCATATAACAAAGGGAAGGCTATACTTTGTTTTCATCCACTTCCATCTCTTTCAATTCGCGAAGATATTGTTCTGTGGAGTAATGTAAGTGTGAATAAGTTTCAGCATCAACAATGCCCAACAAACAAAAAGAACAAACCTCTTGTTGTAGTAATTTTTTGGATTGCCTGCTCCAGACTCCTAATTTCTTCCAACAGTGTCATGTGAGGCAGAACAGGAGGCGCCAAGGGAGCCGAGTTGGACAGCGAAGCGCGTAGACCCCCGCTGCCAGACAAACTGGACCTCTCGCTGCCGCCGCTGCCCCCGCCGCTCCCTCCCCCGCTACCGCCGGAGGGGGAGGTATTAACCCCTCGCAGAGGAGGCAAGCTGAACCTGGGGCTCGGAGCCAGGGCTCCCCCAAGCGCGCCGCCCCCGCCGCCGCCCCCGCCCCCGGGGCTCGTGCTTGTGCTCGCGGCGCCGGTGTTGAGCGACAGCGATGGCGCCGAGGACGAGGTGGCCATGGTGAGGCTGTGCAACTCGGAGGCGGTGGCGATGGCGGATGCGGTGGAGGACGAGGACGAGGCAGCGAGGAGGAACTCGGACGGCGCCGGGCTGGTGCCCTTGGCCCCCCCACCCACACTCGCGGCGGCGGTGCCCGTGCCGGTGGTCCCAAGCGGCGGCGACGGGGGGTGCTGGGTCGCTGGCTCCGCGCCCGTGGTAGCCGGGGACGCCGAGGAGGAGGAGGAGGTGGTGGTGGTGGTGGCGAAGGTGCCGATGGTGCCGCGGGGGGTGTGGGTGTGGTGGAGCTTGTGGTGGGACGAGGAGGAGGAGCTGTGGGAGTGTGGGTGGCGGGCCCCGGAGGACAGCGAGGAGGAGGAGGAGGGGACGGGGGAGGTAGAGGGGGGCGGCGGGGAGGGGGACGACGTGGGCGAGTTCGAGTTCATTTAATTAACAACAACTTTGGTCGTTGGGTGGCGCGGCTGTTGGTGGGGGGGGCTTTCGTCCTTGATTTCTTTTTCACAGTGACCAAACAAATCCAGAGAGTCGATTGGGTAACAACGGAATTTATTTAAAATTGGACTCACACTTTTTGGCATCAACGGGGCAGAAAAGGTCCTGGTGCTCTGTACCCTGTGAAGGGAAAATTCTGAAATGTCTGGACCACATCGGGACCAGACACGTTCTACAGTTTCGTGGTCTTTCCAGCGTCTGAGGAGCATCACAGGGCAAGATCCAAAGAATGAAACCCAAAAAATTAAAAGTGTGAGTCCCAAAAATAGATTTTCAGCTGTTGTGTGTAGTCGGCCTTTTGTGCAGTCCATGGTGTACTCAATTTGGCATGGTGAGTACAGCAGCGTGTCCAGAAGGAGGATTCTCTGATCTGGCCTGCTGTAAGAGGAGGAAGGTACTTTTGGATAGTCCTGTTGATTATCTCAAAACCTTTTTTTTTGTTGGTGTTGTGTTAAGTCATTTACAGAATCGTGTTAAATTTTTCTATGAACCAGGCAGCACAGTTTTCCTTATCATTCGCTAACAGCCATGGTAGCAAACTCTCTATGTCGAGTGCGGAAACAAAATTTGACTGTGAGAACAGCTTTGAGAACGGCCTCCTTCCTATTGCTTGGCAGTGCACAAGTCTGAACAAAGGGCCTGTGATAGGCTCGCCTTCCACATTCATATTGTGCTGTTGTTATGTGGCAGGTGGTATTGCTGTAGTAGGTAGAGTGCTTCTGTGCATTTTCACGCCTCGCGGCTTCTTCAACAGCCGCCGCAACATCACTCTTCGCAAACAACTCCTTTGGAACCTGTGCAAGGAACCACTCCAGCTCCCGTGGGCGACAGCGCGCAAGAGATATCACAGGCTTCCAAAAAGCCGTAGTCCTGCATGGCTTCGAGATTGCTGCTGAGTGCAACCCATTTAGCAAGTTCATAGTCGCTGGACGTAAACACTGATGATACGAACCGGCGAAGATCGACATTTTGCAACACCCATCGGGTCACGTCATGCCTCCACTCCAAACCTTGGCTACCAGCCGCTAGGCAACGTACAGGTGGCCAGCCCTGCATGCCTCTCCGATGAGGTACTTCTCTTCACCAGATTTTCTGCCCCCCTCCATGTGGCCAATAAAGACCCACCCTCTGGGTCCAATCAGCAGTTTGAGCAGTGTCAAGACCAGGAGCAGGAGCATCGACAAAGTTTTGCAGCTTGCAGCTTGCAAATGCCCCTTTTGCTACGAGCAGAAAATTCCCTCGGCGACTGTCATCAGACCCACCAGTTTTTCCTTGGTCAAGCTGGTGTATATTCTTTGGGTAGATCGTTTGGGGTACGTTGGGTCAACTTTGGAGATTTGCAGTACTCGCTGTAGCTCGTTGTTTCTGGCGTTACTGTACGCCGTTTGCTTGTCGCAACCGCGTGTTACTGTGACCAGCATAGTCACGTGTAGAACTTGATTTGTTTGGTGGAATGAACAGCATTTAAAACTTTCAAGAAGTCTTTGACACTGACATCACTCACCTTGCAATGCGCCTGGTCAAAAAAATTCTGGTTTCCGCGAACAAGAAATTTTCTTGGCCAAGGTCAGTGATTGGTGATAGGTATGGTATTGTTTTGGTGGGTTATTCTGTTCCTTAGTACTTCCTAGCCATATATTGCTGCCCAAACACTCACAGTCATAAAAAACAGCCCAATCAGAATCAGGGTGAGTGCCATGAGGCGCCGTAGGTCTTTCCAGTTACCTTTGAATATCCAAAAGAACGGCCGCCGTGTGCGCCAGTTCTCAAACTGTAGCATGGCATCCGCTTTGAGGAAAAAGAGCGGTGGGAAGATGTAGACTGTGAACCGGTTGTTAGGTGGATGGAAGGTTGGTATTAGTAGGTCTTTTCATACTCAATAAAGACCCGGCAAGAGCACTGGTGACTGCAAATACCACGGATGTATCCCCCAGAGCAACAGCAATTATATATGATACTAGCAGGACTATACCAGCCCAAATTCCACGCCTCCAAAGAGGTGTAGGTTGCTTGTTCTTGAAAAATGCAAGGTCCAATTCCGCTCTGTTGGCCAATTTAGTGCAAGTGGAAGGCTGAATTATCGAACCTAATAGGATACACTAGAAGTGGAATAGTGACAAGAATAACACCTAACAGTCCGAATTTCCCTACATACAACAGAGGATCGAGCTCTGCAGAGCTACTCATAGAAGAGCTTAGCACTATTGAGAGATTAGATTGTCTCACAGAAAGGTTGGAATGTGACCTCCAGCCTCCAAAAAGGCGAGATAGCCAAAGGCAGCTACAAAGAAAAGTAGTACCCAGATGAATAACTGACAATGATGAGGATTAGGAAAGTTCACTCAAGTACAGACAAAACTGACATACAACAGAGACTTGAGTAACCCTGGTAATACGCTGAGCTGTAGGGTTGCTAAGTTCCTGCCAGGTGGGCATAATTTCCAACTCTTCATGCAATTTAGAAATACGCCTGTACTGTCTATTAAGGCACTTACGAATGCAGAAAGCCATTGTCATGACAGGGAATTCTGTGAAGAATTCATTTGTTGGCTCTATAATATGTAATTTTTCGTTGTCTACGGCTCTTTCCATAATGTCTTGAACTCCTCTTAAATTTATTAAATCTTTCCACTTTTTTGTCAGACTGCCTACCTGACAAGCACAATAATAATGAAGTATAAGTAAACAAGAAGTCCAAGTGCACTAGTGAACCGGAGAGACCGGAACCTTTCTTTAACGTTAGTGGGCTACAAAAAGGCATGTGATACGTTTTTAAGAGACACAAGGGAAAAATGAAGAAAACAACAGCAAAGAGCTGCAGGACTCTGTGCATACATAAATGCAAAGTAAAGAAACTTAGAGACATACTCCACAGGAAAGTCTACTCCTGCCTCAATGAGGAGTGGTTTTATAATATCTGCTATCATTACAATGAAACCTTTAGGATTGAAAGAGAAGGGTCAATATAGAAAATTGGAGTTTGAGAGATACCAGCCATAGTTCCAATCAAGAAATTAAGCATGCTAAATCGCACAAGCATTGCTCCTTTTTTTCCCCTGTGAGCAACAGAATTTTCTCCAAATAACACTTTGTACCTGGTCGACCCCAAAGCTTAAATGAAACAGCAAACATAGATCGGGTGTGAGCCCAACGTTGGTCGAGAAGGGCTTGCATTGCTGCAATAAGAAGTGTAGTGGCCATGTATGTGAAAAATCCAACAACCCCAAGCATGATTCCACCCAATATGATTCCTTAGTAAAATCACAGTTGATACAAGCCTCTGAAAAAGAAGATTGAGGTGCAGGTAATGAAATACCAGATTTCTCAAAAGCCCAAGGTAGAACCAGAATACCACGAGCCAGCACACTGCACACCATGTTAAAAACAGCAGTTTTAGCCGCGCCACTTGGGTTTTTTAACAGCAAAGCCCTATCCTATTTAAACGAAGAGGGAAAAAAAAAAAAAAGAGTCATTCTCTCTCCGTTTGTGTTTACTTTTCGTAGCTCGTAACTTGTTTCTAATGTTGTGCTGTTTGGGACACGAGCAAGAAATACCTTTGCAGTGATGTATAGCACCGGCTCATCGTGTGTTGGCGTTATACGGTTCACATCGAGCGGGATCTCTTCGTTCATTTTTAAAACGCGGTTTCTGATGATCGGATGAGAAACTTAACGAGATCTGCATCACCCAAACGATTCATTTGGAAATTTGGGGTTGTTTCGGTTTTGGTGGTGGATTGGCAGACCACCCCACCCCCCTCATAATCAATTCACACACAAACTCGCCAATACACCCCATCTCAGAGGCGGTTGTGAAAAGCCAACACCCCAGGAGCATGAGTGGGGCGATGACTGCAAGGAGCCAAGCAAGGACTGCCGTGGCACTTGTGTGTTGTAGGATGCAATTGCCCGCGCATTTGACAGAGTGTATCGCCGATTGGGCGTTCCCGAGGACCCTCATCACCTGGGTGGTTGTGGGTCCACCGGGCTCTGGGAAGTCCACTTTGGCAGGTCGCTTGGTTGAGCTTAGAGGCCATGGCTGCTCTGTGGAGACTCAAAGGGATTTGGACAGTGGCGTGGGTTTGATTCGCTTCCCCTTTTGCATTTCGCGCCTCATGTGTTGTGTGTACTCTTTTTTTTTTTTTTTGTTTTTGAGAAACTTATTTATAAAGGAGGGGCAGAGAAGATTGGACTTCACACCGCAACACAATGTCGTTCGCGATGGAGGCTTCACACTATCAAAAGTGATGGGATTCTTGTGGATACACCGGGAGATCGCTCAGATGTGACAGAGCTGATAAGTGAGACAGTTCATGCAGATGTCGTCGTTCTTGTGGTTCCAGCGGCTACTCAACATTCTCATGCACTACTGTGGCAACAGTTACTTGTTGCTCATGGACTAGGCATTGACAAATTCGTTGTCGCGGTCAATGGAATGGACACAGTGCCAGACCCCTGGTCACAGAAGTCTTTCGTGCAAGCTAAAGACGATGTTTTAAGTGTTTTCAACTCTGTTGGCTACGTCGACACAGACAGTTTTCAGTTTATACCTACTTGTGGATTACTTGGCCAAAACCTTACAATTCCGTCAACGCGTATGAGCTGGTACCAAGGTCCCACTGTTATTGCTGCTCTGGATGAAACTCCCGCACCCCAGAGCCAGTTGGATAAACCGCTGCGTGTGTCCATACACCATTCATTCGTCTCCTGTCCAGAATTGTCCACAGTGACAGGGCTCATTGAGGCAGGAAGTATTTCATATGGACAGTTGGTCACATTCCAACCAGGAAATCATACATGCACTGTAAAGGAAATTAAATTGAGAAACAAGCGAAACGTGAGAAGTGCTGACACTGGGGATGAAGTAACTTTTTCTGTTGATATTCCGTCGAACCTGAACCTATTGAGAAAAGGAATGATTTGTGGCGACGCAATTAAGAATCCACCACGACAATCCAAAGCATTCACCGTCGCGGTAATTCAATTTTCCCTTTTTCGTAAAAAGGTGATCTCACTTTGTACAGTTGCAAGTGCTCTCTCAAAGCACGGTATGGAATGGATATACGACTGTAGCCGAGACCCACAATGCACGCGTTGCCTGCAGATGCCAAATACAGGAAGCAAATGGTGTGCAGCCAGATCCGAGCTCCGTGACGTGCATATCACTGGGTGATAGAGCCCTGGTGAGAATGACGCCCATAAGTTCTACTATTTGTGCGGAAGCATGGCGCGATTACCCCAAACTATCCAGAGTTGTTTGCTTGGATGGTTCTTCTGTCATGGGCGTTGGTAGAATTACGAGTGTTGCGCATAGTCGAAGAGTTCCTCACTCAAACAAAAAAACGAAAAAACAAATTTCCTTGTCGTATCTTTTTCTTTTTCCCCTGAAATTACTGCTTGTGAGTGGATTTCAAGTCCACATATTGTGCCAAGGTGTCATTCCAGTGTAAGACCCCGGCAATTATTTCTTTGGAGGCATCTTCCATTCGTTTTTATTATTGACAGGGGGTTGAGATCTCGAGGGAGGTGGAGATCCTTGGGCCTTTTGTGGTATTGAGATGCGGTGTTGTTGCATTGGGTCGTGTAAAATAATCACTTTAGCGGCTTCTTTTCTGCCATCCTTGAACATGTACTGCACAACGGACTCACCGGCAGGGTTCTTGCGTGAAAAACTGGCACCGGCGGTGATTAACACTTTGACGATCGCGGGATCTTTGCAGTAAAATATTGGCGTCTGACCCAGATCATCCTCTGGATCCAAGAACGCGCCTGCATCAATGAGCATTTGGACTACTTCAGCACCGCCACTATTTCCCGGTAGCCCTGCAGCAATGTGGAGGGCTGTTCGCCCTCTGGAATCACTGTGCTCAACGTTTGCTCCAGCTTTAAGAAGCATTTCGACCATAGGTTTGCAATTGGGTTCCATCAGGGCAAAGTTTAGTGCTGATCGGCCATATGCAGCTTCTGCTTCGATATCGGCGCCTGCCTTCAAAAGGAGTTCAACAACTTCCGGCTTATTACCTTCAAGAGCTCCGTGAAGAGGAATCCTCCTGTGCCCGGGTTCTGGCTAAATTGCAGTGAGATACAACATTATAACCTTTTGGATTGGTACTTTGTTGACATCGGCTCCGTATTTCAATAGCAGCTCCACAAAAGCCTTATGACCTTCGCGTGCTTTTCTATAGAGTTGATCCTCGATTGTTAAAGTACTAGCTCCTGCCTCTAGAAGTGCCTCGGACAACTCAAGATTCTGTCTCCCGAGAGCGTGAAGAAGTGCCGTCTTCCCAGCTTCTTCCCTTGTATTCCAAGAAAATTAAAAGAATGACTGCAGCAAGTATTAGGCTACCTGTCCAAAAAGGACCTGGCCTGAGAACCCGGCTTGAGCATGTCTTTTACAGCCTCGACATTCCCTGCTGTCACTGCATCAAAGAATTTAACCCACAGAGTGGGCGCGTCTACATTTTCCTCTGCGCCCAATGCGCTAGCATCAACCTCTACGGCATCGCCAGTCCCAACAACAGCAGGCACACCCTCAATGATGTCATCACAATCCTGCTGTGGTGCGCCGGCCGAAAGTCGTTCGCACAAAAACACCGCCACGAACAAAACGAAGCCGCGCAACAATTTCATTCGTAATCACAAGTGCAAAGAATGTGCCGGTGGTTGGGACCAGATTTCTTTAAGGTGGAACTTGACAGGCGGGGTAAGTAAGGGATCTGCAGATTGTGGGCGAAGCGACTGATGGGGAGGTGTGAAATTTCTCTAATCTGCAGATCTCTGACACAGATTTGAGGACGGTTTTTCGCGTACTGTTCAGAAATCAACAGCGTGGTACCAGGAAAAGGACAAAGCACAAAAATTTTACTTTAATATTAAGGGAGAAACCTTCTCATCTCAAGTGTAAAGAAGTTAGAAATTTTCGGTTTTAACATACAGAGGCGCAGGCGCCGATTTTACCACACCACCTAGGCAAAATATAAATTCACTATTCCCCATGCGACTACAAAAGAAGCGATTTGTGCGAGGCGTTTACCTATTTCTTATTTTGTTGTTCGCCCAAGGTTTCTTCCACTTTTTCCCCCATAAAGCTAAGAGTACCAGTAAAATATACACACAACCAATCAATAATAAAAAAAGAAAACTAAAACGAAAATCAAAGCCTTGGACACACAAGCACAGACATGGGATGCGCCGGTCACAGCCCAACAAACACCACCACTTCCCACCATCAATTCGCCAGCACAAACAACAGAAAATATATCTCTGGTTGAAAACCACAAAATACAAACTCGAGCGGAGTCATACTCGAGCAGCAGCGAGAGCTCGATTTCAAGCTCAAGCGAGAGCTCGATTTCGAGCAGCAGTGAAAGTTCAATCTCCAGCAGCAGCGAGAGTTCAATCTCCAGCAGCAGTGAGAGCTCTATT
>JAHLWZ010000347.1:0-13461 GCA_020536535.1 Pelomyxa schiedti | reverse complement strand
GCCTCGCGGGCCGTGGGCCGGCGTGCGGCCTCCCGCTCCAGGAGCCATCCAACAAGCCCCGACACCGTTGAGTTGTTTGCAGTACCGTTGGGGTGGGCGGCGTCGGGTGCGAGAGAAGAACAATCAGGGACGAGGGGAGGGAGGTTGGTGTCACATATCTTGTTGGTGTTGAGGTCATTTTGCTGAAAGAAGGGGTGAGTCCTGGAAATGGCCTCGTAGAGAACACATCCGACGGCCCACACATCGTTTTTGAGCAGAGGAAACTTGCCTGTGATGTGCGCCTGGATCACTTCAGGTGACCTGTTTGGTCCATTTCCAGTGAACGTCTCACCCTTGGGCAAAACTAGAGGATTCCCATCTTGGCAGAACACAGCGGTTCCGAGGTCACAGAGAGCCCAGATGTTTCCTTTGATGTGTTGCCTCTCCATCAGCAGGATGTTGTCAGATTTGATGTCACAGTGGAACCACCCTCGTGTGTTGAGGTGGTCAACCGCACACAGCACGCAAAACGCCAACTGAAGAATATCTGCCACTTTGCTGAGTGGATGTACCATGTAATATGGGTTGGATGGTTCTGGGGTTCCCTTTGGAGAACTACGCTGCTGTTCCTGATGTGGTTCCTGGAGACAGTTAATGAGGGATTCCAGAGTGAATTTCGCAAGCTCCATGGTCATGAACGTGGTTCGCTGAAACACCGGAATGGCGATCCTGGTGTCACTGCACCCTGACACCCAATTGCGTTTTTCATCCACGATTGCATAATTGCCTCTCAAGCTCTCCTTGACCAGGGATAAGGAGGTATCACCGCGGAAGTGGTTGAACACATTTGTGAAGCACCAATGTGGGTACCTGACTAAGACTTCATACTCCCTTTCAAACTGTGTCCTCTGTTGCAGGGTTCTAATTCCGGCAGTGAAATTGAACATCATCTTCAATGCAACCTCTGCTAAGGGTGCAGTCACACCGCATTGTACACCAGTAACACTCCCCCACTGTTGTGGGAGTACAGGAACTTTACACACTGCCCCAAATGACCCATTAGCAATACAGACGGCATTAGTTAGACTTAGGTCGTTCAGTTCTACAAGAGCCATAACTCCTTTCTGGAATCCACAAAGGTTAATTTCCAGGTTGTTTGCCACAGCCAGGGTATATGCTTGTTGCGTAAGTTTTTTCTCATTTTGTATTTTTGCACTTTTTATATTGAGGGCAGATTCCTGCTGTTCAAGTGCTCTTTTCTTTTCTGTGTTGAGTATGATGGCCTGTTCTTCAAGTTCTTTTTTCTTGCCAGCTTCAAGTGCAATTGCTTGCTGCTTCAGGGCCCTTTGCTTTTCCTCCTCCAACCTCTGCTGGATAGTGCTGGAAGTAGTTGGAGGAAAGTCGTGTGTGGTACCGTAGGTTGTGGTACTGAGTGGGTCCTGTTTCTGGGGAACCTGTCGCCAGTCAGGGAATCTTAGGGCTTCATTTCCCTCTTGTGGCAACAGCTGATCGATTTCATGTACAATGAGTTGTAGATCTCCTTCAAGCATGTTTTTTTGGGTATCCGTCTCCATGGCTGCAGACTGCATGTTTGATGTGATCTCCCGGACTGACCCCAGGATCTCTTTGGCTTCCAAGGTACATTGCTCCACCTTTGTCAAAATGGAAGCCACTTCTAGTGGGTCATATACAACCATTTCCAGACAGTGATGTGAGACTTCCTGAAGTAGGAGGCCCATTCTCTGCCTATACACAATCAAAAAAGTTTCATCACCGACCACCTGCAGCTGGAGTTCAGTTATTTCCATCACTTTTTTTGGTTTCTTCATCTTTTCCATAAACAAACTGTAGTGCTCCGCAAAACTCGAAATCCTTGTTGCTTTCTGTTGTGCAGTTGCAACTGTCTGAGTGATTATTTGGAAGTTGCTTCTCATGTTCGCCAGATACATATGGAAATCATTGTCTTCCTCTTTTACCTGTACTGCTATGTCATCCACTGCCTTAAGCATTGCTTGGGAAAGTGTCTTTAGAGAGAGATGTGGGGAAAGTGGGGTTGGAACAAATTTATGTTCACAAGAGGGATTTGCAGGGTTCCGACTTGGTGTGGGCTCATGTGATCCAGATAAATGCAGCCCACACTCTAATGCAGAGGCTTGCAAGTCAGGTTCTGTGTTGTCTTTATTCCCACCCACAGGAGAGATTAAGATGAAATACCACAAGGGTGTATACAAAATTTCTTTCCTGGAATAGCTTTGAAGGTAGCAGACATGTTGAGAGTGCTTGGTTGTATTGGAAAATGTGAGATAACATAGTATTTGTCTGTCGGGAGCGGATGGGGCCTAGGCGGCCTGGTAAAAATGGGAGTACCATCTGGAACAGAGGTTTGCAGGTCCGGTTCTGTATAGGTTTTAATCTTTCATAGGCAAAACAAGAAAACAAGAATTACCAGGGAGGTCGATACTGTGCCAAGCAATCTCGAAAGGAAGATTTTTCTCATCTTCTTCAACTGGTTTTAGTGGTGGAAGCACAGATATATCAACAGGTTCGTGATACTATTATAATGAGTGACCAAGAAAAATATGGTGAATGCTACTTCATTGACTGGGACTGTTGAAGTGTACTGTTGGAGACAATTTAAGCCAAATAAATCGTAAAAAAAAAAAGAGATAATGAACAACTGACATTGGCAATGGCAACAAGCAGACTGCCACATAGAGTATGAAGTTGCCGCATTAAATAGCAATAACTCCCAACTTTCAAGTTTTCAATCAAGAATTCTATGTCCTCTCGTGTAATAGTTTCTGTCACCTATGGATATCGGGAAAGGTGTTCCATACAAAATCTGGGCAGGGAAATAAAACAGTGAGGAGGCATACCACTGCCGAGTAATCACCAAAAAGGGTCTTCAGTGCAATTTCCTGGTTTGAACCCAGTTTATCTTGCTTCAAAAATCCAACAATGGCATTTGCCACTGCATGCATGCGCTTTTTTACCTCCATTGTTCCTTTCAGTATCTTTTTTTTGAGGGAGACATTGTGAGGAGAATCGGTCAGTGATTGCGTTTTTTTCAGGGTGGACCCACACCTCTTCCACTTTCCTTGAGAAATTGCACTGAATAGACTCAGGGGGAGCCATGTCATAGTTGTCTGACATTCCAGCAAACAACCACTGCTTCGCTCGGTATTTGGACAAAACGTTGATTGCAACAACGCCAATGCACGAAAAACGCTGGTTCCTCAGGGGTGCAAGGGTGTTTGGCATCACCTTGGAAGGTAACAAGTTACTCCACACTGCTCCAAGAAAGGAGTCTGGCTGATTTTCAGAGGGTTGTTGACGTAAAGCACGCTGGAGATTTTCAAGAAGCTGTGTCAGGAGTTGCATCAATTCTCTGATGTGTTCTTCAGTCTCTCCTGGGTTGAAAGATTAAGTTGACAAAGGAAAGTCTCATGTGAAACAACCTTTGAGGGCTCTATCAAACTGAGCATAGCAATGACTCTGAAATGGACACTGGTAGTCTGGGTGCAATCTGGTGCCACAACGTGAGAAAAATCAAATGCTCACAACAAAACCAACACAAAAAAAATACAAAGGAGTAAGACAGCCACAAAAAATACAAAGGAGGTGTTGGGAGGACACAGTTGGCAACCTATTTAACTGCTGTTGAAGAGAAAAATCGAGTTGATCCTGGCCTTCACTCCGGTCGGGTTCGGGCTGCTAAAAAAAGCAAAGTGATCACAACAAGTTTTGTTGGCATGAGTGGAAACTTGGTCAGCTGTGATGTCAAGGATGTAAAGAGAAAACACTGTTCTCATGCTCTCCACATCAGTCAACATGGCTTTGCCTGCCAAATAGCGTTCAATCACCTGTTTGTGGCGTTTCGTCAATCACACACTGAAGAAGGGAAACTCACGCACATGTCTCTGAAGTATGTTGGCATCAAAATGCAAGTCACACCTTTTCCCATTGGCTGGGATCTGGCAATGGGTCACAAGATTTCTTTCAATATCTTCCACAGCACCTCCTGTGACTAAAATTTCTGTGGTGTCAAGGTGTCAGTCTCATTGTCAAATGTTGGTAATTCTTGAAAAGGTAAAAAGAAAACGAACGAAGAGAAGTTGAGTTCGGAATGGCATCAACATTGCACGAGCTTGACTGAAATGAGTGTTCAAAAAAGAATCCAAAAGGGTTGATTTCATCTGAGGGCATTCTTAGACGATAACGAACAACGAGGCATTCATCACCTGTGTCACACTCATTCCTGAGTCGAATCAGTGAGTTCTGAATTTCAGTCATTTCTCTGATGACAGTGAAAAGAAGGTCCCCTTTTCTCTCATCATTCCAACTCACCAATTCAAAAAATGGAGTGTTGGGTCCAATCTCCGGTATCTTCACACTGGGAAAAAAAGGGGGTACGGTACACTGAGTGGAGGAAGAATGAACACCGAGGCACACTTGAGTTTTACATCATTGAATCCTGTCTTTATGGCCTTCCAAGCGTCCAGGAATTTCAAGTAGGCTGAAGAAATGGACTCCTTGTTTGCTGGGGAGTTGCAACCAACCCAGACAACACATTCAGAAAAAGAGCCAACAATTCTATCTTCTGTCGAGAAAATGAGTGGAAACCATGAAGAGATGAAAAAAAACCATTCAACAGTGGTGCAAACACAGAATTCAACAATTGGTAAAAATGAACCAAAGTGGGCAGGTGTGAGAAGACCCTCAACACTGGGGCCTTTTGCAAGAACGTTGCAAGAAGTCCTGTGGGTGATTGTTTTTTGCTGTGGCTCTGGATGAGGTCATAGAATTCACCACCATCGAGGATGCATGAAGGAAGAAGTGCTGCAGCTTCAGTCCGCCTTGTTGTGGCGTTTTGAGCTCCAGGTTTGCTGTTCCTGAACAGGATTCCATTAAACATGGAGGGAATGAAGGAATTCGAAGAAGATTACATGTCTCCAAGACCCAAGAGGCGCAAAGCGTCATGGTCTTGGAGAAGTGCTGTGAGAGTTTCTTCTGAGGTGATCTGACCAAGGAAGAAGTTTCTGGCATTTACAACAAGTTTTGAGCCAGGTGAGAGAAGCTGAATATGGAAGAAACTTAGAAACTAAACTAAACAGAACAAAACAAAAATACCTGTGAAACAACTTGGACAATCTCTGGCTTCGTTTTGCGTAGTTGGGCAGAAAGCCCAGTCGTTCCACTCAGAGTGGAAGCAAGGAGTGCAAGAAGAATGGTCCTGCTGGCAGCTTTTTTCACTTGATGTAAAACATGATCTCCTTCAGATAAATGAGAGTGAGTGAAACAGGGTTCTGTGATTTGTGGGTACCTCTTGGGACTGTTATAAGTATGTTCCAAGCATCTTCCAGTGTTTTGATTGCCAATACTTTAGGAGTTTTATCCTCCCGTGATGGTCGCATGAATTTCAACAGAACGTGATATAAGAGAAACTCAAGAGGCAAATGTGCTGTTGGAATTTGGGTGGGGGAGAGAAGGTCTGGTGAGTAGTGGTAAGTTTCTGCAGAAAAGGAAGGTTTCGTGTCGGCTATCAACTGTTCAGAATGTTGGTGAAAGCAACGGACAAGTGGTGCACATAAAAAAGGGAAGAGGTTAGCCAATTTGACATTTGAAGCAGTCCATACATCAGATATGAGCTGAAGTATTTCAGAAATCCAAGAACTCGGTTTTGGTTCAATCCATGAAAAAATAAAGTTGGCAACCCATCCAATGTTCACAGTGAGTTTTTTGCAATAGCCCCTCAAAACAGGATTGTTGACAAAGTCATCAAGTGAGTCATTGCAAATCTGAGAATACGGTTAAACAAAAAGAGAATAAGTTCGATGATTTCATATTAGGAAACCCCCAAAGAAAGAAAAGGAGAGGTTGAAATACACGCGGAACTAACTTGGAGGAAAGAATAGAAATTGGCCTTGGCAGAATCAGAAAGCATCCGCTTGTCTGATTCCTGAAGCAGGTATTCAATAACACTGCAAATCGATTGGATGTCTTCGTCAGAGGACTTGGAGGGATCAGGAGGAAGAAGGTTGAGGGCAAGGAGAAGTCCAGATTTCAACCGCGTGCTTGGGGTGTACGGGGTTGACACAAACTGTACCAGTATTTGGGGCAAGGCAGGGTTCTGGGTGAGGAAAGGGAAAGTGGGCTTTAAACCCTGTGCCTGATAATTGGAGAGGAACACAAACACAACGTGCATCGCATCAAGCTTCGGGATTGTTTCAGGAATGATTGAGAGAATCATCTCCAATTCTGACCTCGACTTTAAGGTGCTGAAGAAGTTGTGGTAAACTTGGCCCCAATTCACAGTGGCATTGAAATCGAGCTTTGGCCCTCCTGTGAGGATTTCTTTTGTCAACCTCTCCCACAGCAAGTTGGTGGTAAGCCCTGTGACCCAGATCTCCATCTCCAGAAGTTTGTTTTTCTCAAATTTCGGTGGCCTTCTGCACCTGTCAAACTGCTCTGGTGTGAGAGGGGGGTCAATAATATGCAAAGGAGTGACAAGGGCCTTGAAATAACTGATTTCCGGTTCAAAGAACCTCTTGATCACAAACAATTCAGGGATGTCTTCCGCAAGGGCGATCTTGAATGCCCAGAGACAACTGAGAATCATTTCCATGAACCGCCCCAGCCTGTCCTCTAAATCCGCAGGGTAGGGGGAGCCCAAAAACTTTCGGAACTCTGAGATATGGAGGGTGGAGAGCTTCAGTGACCTGGTCACAAAGTCCCGTTTGAACATGTTGATCAAAGGTGGGTTCAACCAGATGCTCTCAAGTAATTCGTCAAGGAGTTTGTTTGACTTGATTGACTCGAGCACTTTCCCATGCAGAGCTTGGGGGGAGGGCTTGTGGTGGCGCAGCTCTCTGACCGCGTGAATGACCTGGGTGTTGAGAAGATGTGCAATCGCATCATAAAAAGGAAGCTCAGGTGGAAATGGATGTGTCCTCAAGACAGTGACAGCGGGAGTGCAACTCATCAGCTGCTTGGAATTGGTGAGCACTGATTTGCCAGGCTTAGGGATTGGAATTGTGCAGTAAACAAGGCGGACCAGCTCCAACAATTTCCTTTTATGGCGATTTTCAAACATGTTGAACACAGAATTGAGTCCGAATGAGGAAAGCATCATCTGGAGCATTGTGCTCACCAGAGGAGCCATGAAGTTCCAAAGAGAAGAAGAAATTGCAGTCACAAAGCTCACCACACAAGACCCATGGAACAACTCTGTGCTTGCTTCACACACGAGTTTATTGAGGAATCCAGAAGTCCAAGATTGGCTGAACTGTTTGAGAATACCTTCATACAGAACTGGGTTCTCTTCAAAAAGTTGTTTCAGGATCTGGAACCTTTCCTCACTTTTTTCTGCAATGCAGATGCTGAGGTTTTGTGGAGAACCACGTGCATCCACATTGTTTGGTTTCCCATAAAAGTCCTTTGCTTGCTGATTGTCAAGTGTGGTGGTTGTTGTGTTGATTCCACTGCCAGTCATGAATTTGCAAAACTGCTGGAGGTGTTCGAAGAATAAACCCCTGAATGTGTCCACTTCTTGGGTTGACGAGTCCTGTTTCATGCTGTCAGACTCACTGTCCCTCAGATTCAACCCAAACACTCTCGCAAGCCATGGGTGTGGGTCGACTTCCATGCGAGGATTTGTTCCAGACGAACCAGCCACAACACCCAATGAATCCACAAAAAGGAAGTCCCAACCGTTGAGGAAGATTGCATGGTAAGCACTCTCAGCTCTCATTCCAATCTCTGCTGAGAAATGAAGCAGAAGAACAGCAATGTGCTGGAGATATTGCCCCTTGTTTGGTGCTTCATGATCACGTTGTTGTTGTTCTTCCATCAGTTTCCACCTTTCATTGATCTCATTCCTCAGGAAGTTGATTTGATTTGGGGTTGTAACAGATAGGTCAACAACACACAACAAGAGAAGTTTCTTGGGAGAACAACAAAAATCATGGACACGGGAGGAACATTGTTGACTTGATGATATCTCACCAAGGCTCAACACTTCCATCCAATCCTCAGGGCTCTCTTCTGCCCCTTGTGGAACAGAACCTGTTTGAACAAGCACATCAAACATCTTGCTTTGGAGTTTTTTATCCGTTGGAAGCCTAATGATTTCTGCGCTGGTCCGCGTGAACACACACCACTTTGATGCATACTCACATCTCTGAGGAACAACCACTGTTGTTGATCTTTGTTCTTCTTCCTTCTCACCTCCTTCTCTTTGATTTTCTGTGTCACCCAAGGTATGAGATTTAAAGGAAAAATGTGCTTGACACAGGAGCCAAAGGAAACGGTAAAATGAGAAGTGTTCCTGCTCCAAAAGGTAACTGTGTTTGTACCTCCCTGGGAGCCTCGTGCAAAAGTAAATCGACTCTGGTTTGGCAAGCTGAAGAATGTGAAGGTTGGCTTTGATCATGTATTCCCGCATGTTCTGCTTCCAATGATCTCGTGCACCAAAAAGCAGAAGTGTTTTGGGTTGGGTGCCCAGCAGGGGTGGGAAAAGAGGGAGAAGGGAATTGGGGTCTTCCTTTTTAAACTGAAGTTTGATCATTTCAAGTGTTCGGTCCAACACAATGAGCACAAGTGAACTCATGGTTTCTTTTGGAGTCACACCATAAAATAGTCGATTGTTGGACTGAGTGGTGTGCAGTTCCTTTATCATGTGCAGTGCTCCATCACGAAGGACTTCATAAGGATGCAAAGGGACTGCACTCATGGGGGTGAGGAGTTTGGGAAGTGGGAAGGTCTGAAGTCGCTCAAAGAGTGCATCATCAATTCCAAGGCAGTACTTCTCAAATCTGCTCAGCAGGGCAGAGGGGATTGTTTGGAGGGAGGACTTGGGCACATGAAGGATTGCACGGAAGTTGTCATGGACAAAGCATGCCTGTGGGAATGAACCAGCAGCAAGATTGGCGAAACAAAGCCTGGTGCTGGTGCTAGTTGGAATGATTGTATAATAGCGGTTGAAAATATCGTACAACGAATTGTGAATACTGGTGGAGTTCACCAGCACAATTGTATCTCCTTTTTCCATTGCCGCCTTGAATTTTTCGACCACCGCCGCTTTCAATTTCTGGTCACCATCCTCACTGAAGCCACCAAGAGAGCACACACTCGTTTGGCTGTAATCACACAATCCTAAGTCAAAAAGTAAAGACACGGCAACTGCATTTTCAGATGGATCAAGCTGCAGAGTGTAAGGTGAGATTTTTTGGTGGTTTCCCAAATACAGCACACCAGCATGAGATATCTGAATGGAGAAGAGTTTGGGTCAGCAGCATCAGTGAGCCTCTCAGCAAGGTTCTCCCTGATGGTGGTAATCTCTGTTCTATGTTGGTCAGTTGCAGGTGACACCCATAGTGGCAGGCCATATTTCGTCAGTGCTCCATTTGCATTGCCAAAGAAGTTCATAACGAGATTGTCAAAGTGACTCTGAATAAGTCCCCCAAAGTTTCGTCGTAAACCAGAAAGAACCACATCTGGGGAAATGTGAAGGCCATGTACTGAGTACTTCCTAATATAGCGAAGAAAATAGACAAAGTCCCTGAGGTGAAAGAACCTTTCTGGGTAAGGCGGCCCATAGGCCTTGGTCACTTCTGTCTGGTAGGATCTGCAAAGTGTCCCAAGGATTTCTCTTGTCGATGGGGCAATACTGCTTGTCTTATTCCCAAAAATGCACTCTGTTAGTTTGTACTTATGTTAACTACTATGGCAAGGAGGCTCCACCAAACCTTCAGCCAAAGTCTGCAAATCAGCGAGTTGTGGTTCTCCTTGCCACAGCATCAAACCTTGGTTGGTTGTTACCTCATCAAGAATCTTTCTGGACAACAAGACACAGGAAACTGGGCTGTGGTCAAGGCTGAGATTCAAAATCTGTCATTGTAAATTTCCAAAAGCATTCATAAGTTCTTCACACCTCCAGAGGTGTTTTCTCTTCAACTTCATCAAAAAGAACAGCACAACACTCTTGGGAATTGCCAGGGAAAGTCTTTTGCCTCAGAATTGCAGATTTGAAAACAGACTTGATTTCTGTGATGGTTGACTGCTCACTGAATTGGTATCGGAATGCATGCACATGGTGCAACGTGCGATAGAATTTTTCTGAGGATATCTGCCCCTTCATGTTTTCAATGGCAATCTTGAAACTCAGTGTCTTGGAGCAACCACTGGATGAGTTGTTGAGTAAGGGGAGAAGGAAAAGGAATGGGACAGGAAAAAACGTACGTAGGACCAACAATTACCAGGGGAATCTTTGCGTCAAGGCACACAACAGTGCAAAACAAGTTTTCCTTGAGTGCCTTGGTCTTGGCAATTCCAGGTGGAAGGTGGGTGTTGCTACACAAGGAGTTGAGTACACCGGTATTGAGGTAATAATCCCACACATTGAAGTATTCTGGTGCATCTTTGAAGTTGTTAAGGAAGTTCAGAAGGGCATCCTGGAATTGGTCCCTTGTACAAGGTGTTCTGGTTTGTGGTGCTTGGAGTGGGCTCTGTTGTTCCACAAAGTCTCGTGATGGAAGTCGGAAGTAATATGTCATTGCAATTGATATCACCTTGTTTGTGTAACCAAAATAGCAGAAAATGATGAGGGAGAGGGAAAAAAAAATACAACAAGAACCATTGCTTGCCAATGAACATGGGTGTTGTAATTTGGTGCCAATATTTGCGGCAAGTTGAACATGAACTGTGGGTGGTGGAGAAAATAAATATAAAGAGTGATGGCTCGAACAATGTCTCGGATGCTGGCAGTGACCCAGTGAATGTTGGCATTGTTGCTGAAGTCCTGCCCAAATATCAGAAGTGACTTGAGTTGATTCCTGCGGGTTTCATCTACTTCTGCCTCATCCTTGATGTGAGATGAAATCAAACTGTCAATGAAGGTCTTCTCTTGCAGGTTTGTGAGTTGGCCAAAGTCAACAGTCATCTTCTTCATGGAGAGGGGAGGTGGTCTCACTGAAAAGGACTTGGTACCAAACTTGCTGGGAGTTCCATCAAGGTCAATCTGGTTGTGCACTGATGAAGTTGCCAAGTCCACTTGACACCTGGTATTATTGGTTGTGAGTGGAATACTGGGCTGGTTATTGTTGAGTGCAGCCACGAAGAAGATGTTCTTGGGAAGTGGTTCACCATCCAGGTTTGAGTCACACATCACTTCCTTCACCATTCCAAGCAGGTTCATTGTTGATGTGCAGTTGTCAATGAAGCAAACGACCTTTGTGTCTTTGGGGAACTTGGTGAGTGTTTCCTTTATCTCATTGATCCTTTCTCTGAATTCATCTGCAGAAAGTCCTTTGTGCATGCGAATTTTGTGGAAAACCTTCTCAAATTTGGCATTTCTGAACGACGTCACCAAGTCAGCAAGCTCGTTTGGGTTGTTGACAACATATTTCCTCCCTGCTGCAACGTTTTCTTCTGGCTGTATGTATTGGTGAGAATAAAGATATTATTTTCCACACAACACACTTGAAGAAGGGTGTAATCGAGAACTCTGGACAGGTTGCCAGTATCATTCAGGGATATGTGCCTGTGTTTCATCAAATTTTTCTTCAAGAATTGAACAATCCTGCTGGCAAACTGGGGGAAAAGGTGCTGGTAAGTGGCAAGCATTTCAAGGAGAAATTTGTGGAAAAATTCATTGTCATCCAACCACTCAAGGCAGCAGGTCTTGGGAGTGTTTTTTGGGGCTGTAATGTTTAAAGGTGTTTGGGGAACTTTGGATGGTGGTTGCCCTTGCAGGATGGCACGACACTGGTCCAGCAATGCTCTGGGGATGGCCTGTATGCTGCCGAGCATCTTTCCGAGCACAAACTTCTTCATCTTGATTGGCAAGTTGGGTGTCGACTTTGTTCTGGAGTTGAGTAGCGCGCCGAACACATCAAGAAGTTCCGTTTTGCCTGTTCCTGTTCCCCCAGAAACCATGAGGTTGAGTCCCGCATTCATGTGATCATAAACAACCAGTATTTTTAGTGCAAAGTCTGGTGTGAGGATGTACTTTTTCCTCTCAATGACTTCCTGAATGTTCTCCATTCCAAATGCCAGTTGCAGTTGTTGTCGAAGTAATTTGGAGTCCCTGGCCTTGGTCAAAGTAAAGACCAACTCTTCTGGAAGTTGGGGGGGAACATGTTCCATGACAGCAAAGAAAATTGGCAGCTGCATCACCACCATAGCATCTTTTCTATGAAGAGGTGGCTTTTCACGAGCAGTGTAAATGAGCTTCTCAGAGGCAAATGTTTGGTTGCACAAAACGTGGCTCTCTTCCACAAACATCTGGAAGAGTTTGCTGATGGGCACTGTTCCACTGAGGTTGTTGGCCAGCTCACAACTATTGTATAGTGTCAATCGTTGGCGTGCATGAACTGAAAGCCATTTGCACCGATCTGCCAACAGTGACACAAAGCGGCGCTGCATCATTCTGTCTGAAGGGAGTGAAACGCTGGAAACAGTGGCTGGTTTGAAAGAACGAAAGAAATGCTCCAGTATAAGAACGGGGTTGAAGGGAGAAGGGTTTGCGTTCAGCTCTGCCACAAGTCCAGCTGGTTTGTCAAGAAGGTTCTTCACCTTTGCTTGCAAGAACTTTGCAACAAGTAAAGCATTGTTATCCACCACAAATGGGATCTCACACTGCTTGACAATGGCTCCAACGTGGTTCAGGATGGGGAGGTTCTCAAGAACGAGCTCTGAAAAGCCAAAACCTTTGGAGGCATCAGAGGACGGTTCTGGTGATAATTCAACAAACAAGTTCCACCTGAGATTTCTTCGAGAAACTGGAAGCATCACACCTGTCCCACTGTCACACACAACACCCCACATGAGCATGTTGTAAAAAAAGGTGGAGACTGTGTCCATGTAAGCATAGGTACCCACGTCAAAGTGAATGTTGGCAACAAACTGCGTTGCCTCATCACAACTCATCACCACTTTCATCAAAGAGGAAAGCTTTGGAATCACATCAGACACAGAGAAGCACTCAGTCATGCTGATGCACAGTGGTTCCAAGTTCTTTTTGTTCTGTTCCATTTTTGCGCTGATCTCAGTGCTTTTTCCAGTGCGGGACCCGCCAGTATAACATGACACAGTTGCCTTGGCGCTTTCCATGATCTGTTGGGGATTCAGAGGTGATGTTATGATTCTTGATTTGACCTCCTCCAACACCACTGTCTGCTGCTTGACGATACTGTTGGAGAAAGCACCAATTCCAACACGGGAGGTGAAGATCAGGAAAGTTTTTGCTGGTGCTTGGTTTTGTGTTGCCGGTTTTGAGTACCACTTGTACAAACACTGCCTGAGTTCCGCCTTCATCTCATTCACACCCACAATGGCGAATGTGAGGTGTGAAAAACTATTGGTGCATCGAAGAAACTGTTTTAGGCATTGTCTGCTTGTTGTGTTCTTTATAAACAGTACCCTAGATGGGTGTGGCTTTTGGAATTCAAACACTTCAAAAAGCAAATACATGATAGAGCAGGG
>JAHLWZ010000346.1:1683-75036 GCA_020536535.1 Pelomyxa schiedti | reverse complement strand
TCTCCCCTTTTATCTTCACCACACTCAACAATTCCACAGATGCCAGAAGGACTGACATCCACCTCACCTCCACACCCACCACCCTCTTGCCCTTGCACACCCCACTCTATCTCACATCTGTCCTCTGTCCCATCGCTGTCCTCCTCTGCACTCCTCTACCCTCACCTCTGAGTCCCTGACACGGACTCCAGAAGGAAGAAAATAATTAAGAGATTAAAAGGAAAAAATTGTAGATTCTAGATCGTTGCTCCTCACGTTTTTCCACCAACCTCATCTAATTTTTTCGCCAACATGAAACACCAACACTGGTATTCTCGGACCGTTTTGTGGCGTCCCACGTGGTGCTCCCAGTGCAAAGGTATGACAGGTGGCAACCTGTGAGCTCATTTGTTCCCAGGATACATTTGGAACGCCTTTACGGCGCTCTCTTGCAGTGCGTCTTCCACCCAATACCTACAGGTTTTTTTTTTTTTTTTTTTTTTTGAGAACCGCACAGCATGCGGAGCAACAATACACCGCGAATGTAAGCCAATTGGAACTCCCGTACCCTCGCCCGCTGCTGCAGAAAGAAGCAGTGCCGCCACTGTTACTTCTTGCTTGCCTCCGACCAGCCGGACTGAAAAGCCAGCAGTGGCAACACTGTCGACTTCGTGCCCCGCACCGGTATCATCGGGATCAACCCCGGTGGAACCACCACGAGCAAGTGTGCCAGAAGGAAAAATAACACACAGCACAAGAGTTGGGGAAGGGCCCATAATCGTCATCTCTGATTTGCACATGGGGACTGTGTGGCTGGGAAAGGTTCTCGCTTCTTCTTTTGTGAAAGATGTATCTCACTCTCTGTGCGATGTGTGTACGATACCAGAATGCGCAAGTCCACGTTCTTGAACTTTTGAACAAAATCGGGGGGGGCAGAAGTTCGACTGGCCCTGAAATCATGCCCAACACAAAATGTGTTGTTTTTGCTGGGGATATTGGTGATAATTCTCCTCCCAATTCTCTTTCCCTTTTTTTCTCATATCTTTTCTCCACAGTCGACTTGTGGGTTCATTCACACAAAGTGGAACCACCTTCATTTCGCCAACTCTGGGAAGATGATTTTGGGCAGAAGATGATGAACGCCATCAAGGTGCTTCTTTCAAGGGGCATTCATGTTGTTTATGTGGCGGGGGTATGTGTTCCCAATTTTAAATTTCCTCCCTCTTTTCGGTGGTGAATCTTACTCTCTCATTCAGAACCATGACATGAACGTAATTCTCACCCCTTTACTTTTACAAAGTCTTTGGCAATGTGTTTAACACACATGCATGACAGGTTACAAAGAGCGACATTGATGGATTGTTTGGTGCTGATGCCATCGAGTTTGTTGAAGCCACTGGATACTGGTTCAGTGAGGAGACAATCAATGGGATGAACGTGGATGGGAGGGTAATTGTGGCGCATGGCCACCAGAGTGACATTTTCAACACAGCGGCTCCTTCAGAAGGAAAAGCAGTTGCGTGCTTCCCAAAATGAAATGAAATGGCTCTCCACAACTCACTCCAACAACAATCAGGCCCATCTTCCATTTGGCTATTTTGTCAGTCGCTTGGCTGCCACTTCGGCAAGGACAGAGACTGTTTCTTGGTATCTGAAATGGGCAATTAATAAGATTCCAGAGAACATGTGGGAAGGTGTGGGCTGCCGTATCCAGAATGCACCTTCTGTAAAACCCTTGATAACCACTGACCCAAGAAATGGTAAACTTCCTTCCTTTCCACACTTTTCCCGAACCACAATACATGGCAAAATACATTTACTTCATATGCATATACCTAAACTCAAGCACTGACTTTATATTCAGCAATGGTTCAGAACCCATGGTTTCTGATTGAAAGTTACATGCTGAAGGAGGCAGGCGGATTAAAGCGCCTGCAAGACACCAATCTGGATGACTGGAATGCGGAGCTGAGAGAGACAGTTTTCCGGATGCCGGGTGGTGTCACAATGACTCTTGGTGAAGTGCTCAGTGCTTATGAAGGTGTATGTTCAAGGACAGACAGAGACAAAGGCTTCGCAAAAAAGCAACGGCTCATAGATTTTTTCCTGGAGGCTGCCATGCCATGGATTGCACACCTAGCAATGCGTGGGGGCCACGCTGCACCCGTTGTGTCAGTCACAGATGGGCTCAAGTCTGGGGCACAAGAAACAGTGGAGTTATA
This sequence comes from Pelomyxa schiedti, assembly GCA_020536535.1. NCBI lineage: Eukaryota > Evosea > Pelobiontida > Pelomyxidae > Pelomyxa > Pelomyxa schiedti. The sequence continues at coordinate 72,835 of JAHLWZ010000346.1, read as the reverse complement.
TGCAGAAGAACTGCACAATGAAGCAGAGGCCATGAACAAGGTGGTTGTGATGGGACACACACACACCACTATCTGCCAGAAGAAACTGGGCTACATCTATGTCAACTCTGGTGGTTGGGTTCCAACCACAAAAACAGAGACTGAAACCACACAATACACATTTGTGGAGATATTGCAGGACTCCTCCATCAGGACACACTTCTGGTCTCAACAGGGTTCCTGGAAGTTCTCTTCAACTCATTTGTAGCATCGACCCTTATGAGCACCCAGAGGGAAAAGTATGGCACTTGAAACTTGGAACCACCTCTTTTTGTTCTTGTATTTGTCCACACATGTGGCAAGTGAAACATAACATTGAGCCTAAATCGCTGTTTGGGGGTAAAAGCAGCTTCGGGGGTCCCCCCAGCCCGGAACAAAGGTTGCAAGCTACAATCAGAAAGACGGTAGTGTCATCTGTTTTCTTCATTCCTGCTAACGCACTCCTAGTCCTTAACTCTGTGTCATAACCACTCTTGGGCCTCTTCGCCCTAAGCAGCAAAAATCGGAGTTTTGGTTAGATCAAAAGAATTGAATCGATTTTTACTGGTTCGACGAATCTCTAATCAAAAACGGGTTGGTTATCGGCTGTTTGATTGGGAGGGAGACCCCTGGCTCGGGGTGTTGCTGCTTTGCCGTGATGTACACCAGTGATGGCAGTGTTCGTTGAGGGAGAGTCCGTGAAGAACGTCAGCACCGTGGTGTGCAGTTGCAGGAATTTCTCTTTTTTAAAGAAAAAAAAGAAACCCAGGTGCTATCAACACCACGTGCATTCATCACATACTTAGGGTAATAGCTGCACATCGCTTTTTATCGTTTCATCTTTTTTTGTTGCTTTCATTCACCAACTGTTTTCTTCTCCACTAACCTTATGCTGTTTATGAAGATGAACCACATGTCAGGTTTTCAATTTGATGCTCCCTCTGACTTTGATGCATTACTTGGTGACCAGTGGCCTTTGCCACTTCAGTTTGAACCCCAGCAATACCAGCAGTCCCAGTCCTTGCAACAATGCTGGTTGCCACCTCCACCATCACCACAACGACAATTGTCACCTCCACCATTGCAGCAACTTCTGCCTCCACCATTACAATAGCTTCCACCTCCACTATTACCACAACAACAGATTCCAGCTCCCACACTGTTGCAACCCTCCTTACAAGTGCCTCAAGGCTCCCAGCCACAGCTGCAGCTGGGCCAAAACCTCTCTCCACTATTACAACTGCCATATTCACAACTACTGCCCTTGTTACAAGCGCTGCAGCAATCAATGCCACCTGCCCAGCAGTTGCAACAGCAACCACAACAGGACCTGCAGTCTCAGCAAGAGAGTGTGAGCCAGAACCAGGGCCGTGGTCGTGGCCGCGGCCGCGGCCGTGGGCGTGGGCGTGGGCGTGGGCGTGGACGGGGAACTGGCTGTGGGCACAGCACTCAAGCACGGGGACGGGCTCAGGGAAGCAGTTCCCAACAACCAATATCAGTTGAGCCGGCAATTGGAATTCCCTGTTCAGCTGGGATTCCTGAGCAACAGCCAGGGGGTCTGGGTGACTTTCCTGGAGGTCCACCAACAGCAACATTATCAGCTCCTATTGCCACTCCAGGTCTTAATTATTCTCCCAAGTTGTACCCTAACATTTTAAAGATGGCTGTGGGGACTTCCAGATTCCATTGGACCCCGAACATGACTTGTGCCCCCTGGCATTAGAAACGATGCTGTACAAGTGAGTTTTATCTCATTTGGCAAGCTTTAACCTTTTTTATTAGCTACCAATACAACTTGGAATATTTGAGCTCCTCTGAACCATCAGTGCCAAGATATGTAGAACCAGAAACAGGCCTATGGGCTGACTTTTGGAATTACCCAATGGAATCTCCACAGCCACTATTCTACTTCACTAATTGAATATAGCATGTCTACAATATTTTCCATTTCTCTGTGTACTGGTTCACTGAGTTCCTAGAAGAAGTTGTACCACACATTGCCACAAGGGTCAAAGGCCCAAGCTGACCCCACCTGACTCCATATTTTTATATTTAACAGTCAGTTAAATATAAAAATATGGAGTCAGGTGGGGTCAGCTTGGGCCTTTGACCCCTTGCTGGCAACTGGTTCCACTGTAATCCAAACGGTAGCTATGTGGAAGGTGGCCAAAGACCAGGCACTACGTGGAATCAAGTGTGTTCGCCCAAAGGTGCTTCAAGTCTTGAAGGAACACTGGTGGCGCCCTGGTGCCTATGAATATTCAGGAAAGCCAGGTGAGCCTCTGACTGAGATCGCCATGATTGGGGATCACACCCCAATCTTGGTCAATAAGTCTGGGTGGTGGGATGTTCAAGGTGAAATGTGGGATGCCCACCACCGTTGTCATGCAGTAAAAAAACATGTTGCTGTGCAAGCCACATACCCTTACTACGCCAGAGCTGCAAGCAAGTGGTGTAAGGGCTCCCGCCATGATGCAGCGGACCTTCGGGAAATAAGTGGAATGTATGTTCCGCTTCTGCACAAAAAGCCAGCCGATTTTACTCTTTTTCCTGGGAATCCAACATGGGCTGTTCTTCTTGACAGTGGCTACCTCGGGGATCACCCAGGGTAAACTCTTTTCCTTTTGCAAATTATTGTACTAACTTGTTTGCCAGGTTGCACAAGGTTGTGTTGCCAAAGCCAACCTCTGGTCCAGCTCCTTATACAGAAGAAACTGTGGCAGCCCCGAAAAGCAAAAGGTAGGTGTCCCTTTAATCCAATTCATACTGATACTTGATAGGGTTGTGGCGGAGTGCTTCTTTGGCCGTATGTGCGTGCTATGGAGCTGTTTACTACACTCCTACCAGTTTAAAAAGGCCCACTTGAATGCAGATATCGATATCATGATTTTACTAACAAATGAACACATCCGGTACCTTTTCCAATATTGTTTTCTGGCACTTATGTTTATTTCAGCCTGCACCAACTGAACTTGGACAAAGATTATGAGATGAGACAGCGATTTTATGGCATGCTTAAAAAAATCGCAGATGAACGAGAAGCTAAAGCAGCCAAAAAACGAGATAGCACTGGTGAAGCTGCATCCAAAAGAGCAAAGTTATCCTCAAGCACAGCCATGAGCCTTCATCCTCTTCCCATCAACAACAACCCACTTCTTGCTGATGAGTATGAAGATGATGGGGTGGAATATTTACTTAGTCCTGAGCCCGAGTCAGACACTGATACCTTAGACACTGACTCTGGATCAGAAGAAGAATCCGATACAGAGTGAGGCTAAAGTTGTTGTTCAACACCTCAGTTCCTAAAAAAAGAACCTTTTTTTTACTCTGATCGAATCTTCTACCATCACAGGATGGGTTTCGGAGAAATAATAATTAATTCGATGAGTCGGTAATATTATTACATGGAGATACAACGACGGAGATGTACTAACTCAGTCGTTGGTCACTTTCTCGATATTGGAGAGTTGTTCTTGAAGCATTTCCAGAATTTCATCGAATGCTGAAATGTGTTGGTTAAGCACAGTATTTGAGTTAGTATTCGATGTACATACACGGCCTAGACTTTGGTTCTGGTGACCAACACACATTGATCATTTTGGCAATTGATTCTGGTATTCCCTCCAATGGCAGTCTCTGAATAAAGGTTTTGTGAATTGGCCTTCTCATATTACTATTGTACCTGGTTACCAAGTACAAATTCCGTTATCTCTGTTGTTGTTATTAGGAAAGAGAGAATCCAATATTCTATTTACTCCAAAGGGAATTAAACTCTTCGTAGGGTTCTTTTTCTGTCATAACTTGATGGAACATTATTGAGAAGCTATGAGTCCAAAGTAAGTAGGATTGCTGGGCCATTTAAATAACTCATATTTGTTACCTGTACACATCCGCGCTGTTTTGTTTCATTAAGTTTTACTCCTTTAGGAAAATTGGACTTACCTTTGGTTGTAGTGACCCCCGGACAGTTGTTCCTATTTATTGGAAGGTTATAAATGTAATAACATGGAAAGAAGTAACTGGGGCCATAAAAGCGGGTGTTCCAATCCCAGCAGTAAAAGTTTGGTCTACAGCTACTTTTGACACTCCTCTTGTTGTCCCAAAATCTTCAGTATTTAAGAGACTGGAAATAAGTAATCCTCTACCAGATATTTTCGCATTCACTTTCGCATTTTCATCCAAAGAACATATCTGTTTGGATCAACTTCATTAAAGCGAGTATTGTTTCTCACCAGAAGATTATCAGTCTGTGACAATAAGCTAAAAAAAAATCAAGAACAATGCTTACCTTCAAATCTCTATGCAATAAATTACTGTGGTGAAGGAATTTCATCCCTTGAGAAACTCTGAGAGTGTATTTTGATTATACATATTAACCTTTGGCGCAATCTATCATACACTTCAATTTCAGCGTTAAAGAGAATGTATGGTGTTTCAAGCACGATCTCAAGTTTCCAAGTGGAAAGAATTCCTTCACATTGTGACAACAGAGCTTCTCTTTAGTTATACAGGACATACTGTGACAATGGATAACTTTCCCGTGGTTCTCACGGCACCATAAAATTGTACAATCTTATTGTTCTTTATTGGTATATCAGAGAAATAGGCACATACTTGCGGGCATCTGATCGTCTCAAAGATTTGGACTTCATTTTCGAACCCGGTAAGGGTGTCCTTACTTTGTTGATTCTAACAATGTTAGCCAGTTTTGTGACTTCAATGCATTTACCTTGACAAGTTTGACTGCCACTTCCTGGTTTCTCCTTCGAACAATAACGGATTGTTAGAGGCATAGACATCGCCATCAAGAAGGGAGAAAGCAGTACCACTTTGCCTTGTAAACAATTCCATAGGATCCTTCTCCAATCGGTGGCTCGACAAGCTGAGATTATTACTAATTATAACGGACTGAATAAATTTACTTCAAGTTCTTGGAAGTCGATGAAAGTGGAGAGCATTGACTCCAGAGAGACTTTAACAGCCATGAAATGTTTATCCTCTTTTTTTTCCCCTTACCCCAGAACATAAACAGAGAACAGTACCTTGATGAGTTGCCAGTAGAATCAGGTCTGTATTTATTGCTGCAGTGCAGAGCACCGTAAGTCCCAGTTGTACGGTTTTCCTTTCTCCCTTTTTACGTAATTAGTCTTTCAAAAATAACTCAGTACAGCCAAACTGGAGAAAGATTAAAAGTACGAGGCACAGAAGTGTAGGCATATTGGTGACTCTTGGGCATCAGAATATTGACTTCGAATTGCTTTTTCATTGAATTATTACTCACATCGAAGGTCTGCGTTAATTCTGTATTTATTGGGGCCAGTCTTGCTCCCAAATTGAAGTCCAATCTATCTCCTATCTCCTTTTTTGCGTTATTTGGTCATTCTGTTGTTAACGAGAGGAAGAGGAACCACTGAAACTGGGAACTCGTCTCTGGTACATTGCCTTTGATTGGATAAGAAAAAATGAGCCCCATCACAGGGCATTATACTTGCACTGTTTTAGCATTGGGGACAGTTCTTCATCATATTCTGTGAGGTTGGACACTTTCTCTAGTTCACACTGACTTTCACCTGGGTCATTTTTTCTTTTCCTTTTCAGGTTGTTGAGTCTATGACAGATAATACGAAGTATCAACCTAAAGAGAAGAAATAGTCCAGCCGAACTTGCGGCGATGATGGCAACTCCACCGATGGAACACCCAATAGCAATCGCTCTGGTCAAAGTGTCTTCAGATGACAGTCTTGGCAACCTGCACCCTGCATGGGAACTATTGACGACCATTCCTACATAACGCCTCGGAACCCAGCCCAGCAATTCCAGTGTGAAGTTTCGGTGGAATACATACAACTCCGTGTAGTCATCCGAACTGAAGAAACAATACAGGGAGTTGTAAAACCTGTCTCTGGAATAGTCTGTAACCATTCCCGACGGGCGGCCGGTAATCTTCCTATCAGTTGGGCCTTGAAGGTCGTAGGTATAGTTTCCCAACCATCGAGACCCCTTCATGTACTGATTTATATCTTGCACCTCAGCACTGATTCCACTTAGCAATGTTTCCGTAGCACTGCAATTCACCCTTGGAGGTTCCGCAGCCCCTATCATCCCGAAGTCTGTGGGTACTGTAGATAGTAGAGAGCTTTCTCCAGAGAACGGGTTTATCCTCATTATAGCCGTTTCGTGGTTACCAGTATTACAGAATGTAGCGATGAATGTATCCTCGCAACTGCTCCACACCAAACTGGACGGAATCAAATGTTCCGGTGCTCCCCGAATCGTGAAAAGGTTCCGCACAGCACACACTTCGCCAGTGAAATTCTCACCAACTCTATATAAAACTCTGGAAGTGTCTATGCTGCTCAAAGTAAAATCAGCGCCATCTCCTCCACACAGAGCATAAATGAGCTCAAATTCACACCCTGCTGCAGCCATTGCACAATCACTGGGGAGAATTGGGCTGAGGCTACATAGGGTGTATATAGCAAGCAGAGGGGGCTCTGGAAGAAAACCAATCATCTCAATTAGGCCAGCTGGATTATGGACACGAGACTCGAATGCAAATGCAAAGGCGTAGGCTGGGATCCCATAATCGTTGTCGGAGCTGGACCGTGCCTCGCTTGTGGTACCGCCAGCGGGATTGATGACGAAGCAACAAAGTAAGCAGGCCCAAAGGGAAAATCGCCCAGCTACCATTGCGGTTTGTTGGTTGTTTTTCTGATCCGTTAACCGACGTTTTTACGTTCTCAACCGGATCTTTGCTTCAATGAACGTTGTTAGGTTCCTAGGAACTGTTCTCACTTGGATTTTCAAGATTGGGGAGATTGTCAGAGCACTTCCCAATGAAGAGGCACCTATCGTCAACCGTAAAGTCCACCACCTTCTGAAACGATCAGGAGTTAACAAGGGGCACGTGCCCCTCCCCGCATTCTTAGAAAAGATGCTGAGTTTTGATGGGGATGGTGTCAGCGCACTGCCCCGGCACATGAGGTGGGTCACTCTGCCTCCCCCGTTCGTGGAAAAGTACAGATCGCAAGGTTTCGCGGTGGCGTCGCGTTGCCTGCCCCCTGGCACGCCCCTCGAACCGTCACTATCGCCGCGGCGTCTCTTTGCCCGCGAAACGACGTCGGTCCGGATTTGCGGAAGCGCCGCCTTCAGCGACGAGCAACTGCACCGAATTATAGAAAGCACGAGGCCGAAAAGTTCTGGAACCAAGAACGCTAGCGAGAGCGATGGCGACGGCGATGATGGGACGGGCAGGAACAGATTCGTCGTTGTGGATTTGAGGAGGGAGCCGCACTGCCACCTCAACGGCGTCCCCGTGTCGCTCTACACGCCGCCCGACAACAGGTGGCGCCAGCACTCCGCCCGCCTGCACGCCCACAGCCACGAGCACGACGGCGCGGTGCTCGGCATGCTGCGCGCCGCGCAGAGCGAGGGCCGCCGCGTGCGCGCGTGGCGGGGGCAGGCCGGCGGCATGGGCCGCGGCGCCCTCAAGTGCGCGGGGCTCGGGGGAGTCGGGGGAGGCAGGCTGGAGTGGGTCCGCGTGGATTCCGTGAGGGCGGAGAGGGAGGTGGCCCAGGGCGCCGGCGCGGAGTACTTGAGGCTGCCTGTGAATGACCACGCCATCCCGGACCGCGGTGTAACTTCTGATTTCGTGCAGTTCTGCGCTGCAGCGGGAATATGGGGGCCTCGTTCTGTGTCTGGGTCTATTCTTGCCGCGGAGGGAGAATCCACTACTTCTGCTACTAGCTCCGCTGCAACAGGTACAACACCAAAGAAGGACTTGAGTGTCCATTTCCACTGCCGTGCCGGACGCGGCAGAACAACAATGTTTATGGCAATGCTGCACCTTCTGCAGCTTGGGCAGGTCTTCGACGACGCCTTCGCTTATACCATCAAACAGGCACACAAAAGAGCCAGAATCCACCCGGAAGTTGTGGATTCCATTGGCCGAAAGAGGCTGTACTTTGCTCCCAGCATTTCAGCCCAAGCTGTGCGTGAAGTGGTTTCACTGCACCACTCTGCTGGAGGCAAGCACATTCACAGGTGCAACTCTGTGGCCCAGTCACCCAGTCTCACCCGTGCGGAATTCGTAAGGAACTTTGCGGACTTCGCATTTTCTGGGCTCACAACCTGGGATCAATTCAAACCCTAGGTAATGTTAATGGTGTGATAATCCAAAGTGAACCTGCTATCTCAGTATTGTATTTTTGGTTCCCCCAGCTGGTACCAAAAACAATCAGCAAAAAGGGGTATTCAAAAAAAGAGAGCACTTGCCACAGCACGTTCCAACCCGCGAATCAAACCCAAGAAAAACTTGCGGATTTCCACAAAGCACGCTTTTACCGTAAAACATGAACCTGTTGCAGACGCTCGTTGGAGGGAACCTGTCGTTTCTGGGGCTGACGCCACCTCCGTCGTCCACGGAGGCGTCTCCCATCACTGCAAATGGACTGAAGGCACGTCGCGAAAGGAAAAGACCATCATCGACGACCCTCAACGACGTCACGGCGCGCCGTTACCGCACCCACGACAGGGAATTATTATGGGAGCCACGGCCGGTGCTGCCATCGCGGCCCTCGCCGCCTCTCGTGACACCGGCACCAGATTCGAGTGTGAGTGCCGCACCGGAGAAGGCAGAGGAGCCGGGCAAAACAACATTATGGGCACCTGCATTCCTGCAGGTATCACTGGGATTCAATAATACAATATAGTGAGAAAATAGTATTAATAGTTCCAGAGCTTCCACAAAACCAAAATAATAAAAAGGCTGAGGAGACTTGTGGACCAATGAGAGTTGGAACTGTAACGCCTTTAATGAGCAGTTTGCGTGGGTGGAAGACTGTCAGGGTGTTTGTGTCAAGCACATTTGCAGATATGCACAGTGAAAGAGAATGCCTTGTGAAACGAGTGTTTCCAGTTCTAAGAAAATGGTGTTCTGAGAGGCGTTTGCACTTGGTGGAATGTGATTTGAGGTGGGGTGTTCCCAAGGACTCTGCATCGGGTGATACTCTGCGGGTGTGTTTGGGAGAGCTTGATAGATGCATCAGTGAAAATGGGCACCCATTTTTTGTATCACTGCTTGGTGGTCGGTGTGGCTGGATACCTACACATGACCAAGTTCCTCCAGTAATTGACCAATATCTCATGTACTTGAATTACCCTTTACTCAGGCCATTCAAGCAAGGTACCATTGGATTGATGGCTTTTCTGTAACTGGAATGGAAATATTACATGGAGTCTGTCGGACACGTACACCGAATGCAGTTTTCATGTTGCGTGATCCCTCGTTAATTTCAAGACTGCCCAGAGAAATTCTTCCCCAATTTAAAGAAGACACTGCAGAACACAACGAATTTGTCGACCAACTTCGAAGAAAGGTGTTTCCTTCTTAGTGTATTTTTTCATTGTGGTGACTTCCTGGGAATTAAGGTCAGATCTTGGTTCCCTGCAAGCTGTTTTGACTATTCATGCACTTTCTCCCACGTTGGAGCCGATGGAAAACCTGTAATGATCAACATGGAGGACTTCGAGGCAACAGTATCGTGCAAATCCTGTTTAATCCATAAACTAAAATAAACCCAAGGTGCTTAACTTCTTAAAAACTTCAATCTCACAGCAGTACCCTGAAGACCACATTTCTCCAGAACCTGTCCTCTTGGCAAAACTCCCACATACTTCAATGCTGGAAAACAAAACTAGACTATGTTCTAATACTCACCCTTACTCTGCAATGGTTCCATGCTTATTTCTCGGTAAGGTGTTCATGATACCACTGGTTCTGTTCAGCTTGCTCTCTCTTCCCTCAGGGACTCCCATCCAGCCATAATTCAAATTACTGGGAGTGCTGGTTCTGGCAAGTCTACACTTCTATCTGAAATTGAACAAGAAGTTCTCAAGGTTCCTAGAAATACAGTCTTTTAGTGGGTGATGAACAATCCCATAAGGATTCCAAGTGGAAAGTGCTGGTACATTTTGCAGGGGCGGGACCAGGCTCGAAAACCAGCATGAATTTATTGAGACGCATATGCATGGTTGTATTACTCGTTTGTGCAATTGATTGACATTTGTGTTGTAGGAATGGGGTGGTCTTAAACGCCTTGAAGGTGAAGAAGATTCTATACACAGCATAGCAATGGGTGTTATTGGGAAGTTATCCAAGTTACCCAAGAAATTTTTACTTTGCATTGATGACATAGATACCCTAGAAAGCTCTGACGTTTGTTTACTCCCCTTATAACGAAAGCAATAACCGTTCCAAGCATCCAGTGCCCGACTGGTGGCTCTCAAATTGGCCTAATGTTTCAATAATGTTTACCTCCTGTGGCCCTTTCACTTTCGCGTTTCCTAAAATGAAAGTGACAAGCACAATTCGTGCTCAATGTCACAAGGCTGAGGAAATCATTTCTACCCATTTACGGGAGAGTAACAAACAATTAGACTCTGAACAAGTATCTCTTTTGTAGCCCGAATGTCACGATAACAACAAGCAGATGAGGTTGCTTATAGAAAAATATGACGCACAGCAGTCGCCACTCTATCTGGTTCTTGCTTGTGAGGAATTGAGAGTGTTTGGAATATTTGAGCAGGTTTTCAAATCCCGCAGTTGTTGCACTCTCACTTACTCGCTGTCAAGGTTACGACATTTATACGGAATATGTCTCCAACTATTCCGGGCCTCCTTAAGCAAATATACAATCGGATCAAAGGGGAAAATAGTGCCGTAGCAGTAGACAACTTTCTCGGAATATTGACACACTGCCCTGAGTGTAAGGCCCATTTTTCTTTTATTGCTTTGACTGATATGGGTTCTCAGCATTGTATGAACCGGAAATGCAGATGGCACTCGGAATTTCCCCATCAGAGTTTGTTTCCCTAAGGTAAGAACTAGTATCTATTCTTTGTAACAATCCAACACACCTGAAGGCAATCTCTCTCAGTTTTCCTTGCAAAATCTGCAGAAGGGAGCTCTCTCACCTTTGCACATAGTCTCTTTAAAAAAGGTTTTGCTGGGTTCCAGAAATTTCTCCCTTCTCTTATTAGGGACTCAGTTTTCTCTTCCATTGTTCCCAAGGCGTGTCTGACACTTGTGGCCACTTTATTTGAATCTGATCAAGTCGAACCAACGCGCCGAGCAAGAGTGCTACCAGTAATCTTACTGGTGTGTACCTTCTTAAATATTTAGTGCGTTTTTTACACTGCCATAAGGAAATGCAAGAAAAAGACCGATTAGCACGCTGTCTATCCCTGTGGGAAACATTCGACTTTTGGTATAATGATGAAACTAAATACACACTTTACAAGTTCTGGTACGCCACTGCCAAAGATGATTCCATGGCAAAGCTATACCACGCCACCTTAGACAAAATGGCAAACCCATTACTCACATCCTCTTTTGTGACTAACCCTTGCTACATCGCAGACCTCTGTGGAAAAAGAGGATTTAGCATATAGATACTTCCGTGTCGGCGAGTTGATGTATTATTTAGCACGGTATGATGATGGACTCAGTTTTGCCACTACGTCTCAGGCAATGAGTGAGCCTGTATGTCCCTATAAGCCACACTCCTTCTCACCATGTTGATTAGTTCCACTTCGGATTCAATGTTACCCACGCTTATGCACTCAATTTACTTGGTAGATTGTATGAAAAAAAGGGGGAAATTGATCTATCTGAGGCTAACCATAAAAAATCACTGGAAATAAAACGCAAAACTAGAGGGTGCCCACCAGACTTGATAGCACACAGGTTTTTTTTTTTATTTTACCTTACTTGTTTCCTTAAAACAAATAATAGCCTCAATAACCTGGCTGGCCTGTACTTCCACCATGGGAAGAGGCACTGGGACAGTCTTCCTCTCTATAAGGAGGCACTTGCTATCCTGAAGAAGCTGTATGGAGACCAACATGTTGATATCGCAGATGTAACTTCCAACATGGGACAGGTATCAGTGCACATGTCCCAATCCAGAAGTCACGTGACTTCTACAAGGTATATTATGACATGGGGAAACTAGAAGAAGCAGTCCAGTTGTATGAACAAACAATTGAAATGAGGAAAAGGCTGTAAGGGGAAGCTCACCCAAAAACTGCAATTGCGTATGCATAGTCCAAGTTATGAATCCAGCTTATCAAATGCAATTAGGTTCACCAACCTAGCCAATGTATTCAAGAGAAGGGAGGACTTTCCACAAGCTGTAAGCCTTTTCAAACAGGCTTTGGCAATAAACCGGCAGGTGCACAAAGGTGATCATCCCACAATAGCTTCTGACTTGGTCAACCTTGCCTCATGTGAAATATGCGCTGGGGAGTTGGAGGCGACTTACATCCCACAGCTAGAAGAGGCCTACAAGACCAGAAAGGCCGCCTTTGGGGAAGAACATGCCCACAAACAAGAAGCCCCCAAGCCCATATACTCTACGGCAATAGAGGACCCCATTTAAGCACTCCCAGAGGTGGGATTTGACCTGTTTGGTTGAGATTGAAGAAAAACATTATTGTTGTGAAGGCAGCGCGGCGTAGTTCCAAGTGATTCTTTTTTTGTTCTGACTGGATTGGTCATTTGTGTATGCCTTGAAAAAACAAAAATCTCTTCCTTATGTAGGACATGCTAAAAAGGCTTCAGCAATAGTCCCAAACATCTCAGTGTGGGTCAAATGAGTCACTGGAGATGACTAAAGTGGCAACACAACCCAGCAGACAGGTACTCACAATTCCCCAATCGTGATGCACACAGTTACGAGGATAGGATGATCGCGAAACTTAAACAGCTTTAGCTAATCTACATCAGTTATTGCATAGTTCGTTTTTAACCTTCACACACTGGGATCCACAAACAGAACAGTAATGACTTCTTGGTGGTTGCAGGTATGGCAATAAACTAAATCGTTTCAATGTCTGGAATACAGCCCACTTAGCGAAAAATAAGGGTTTTTCAAACCAATCGGCGGCGATGTACACCCAACCACACATTCCATGGGACTTTGCACCCCTTCCATGTAATTCTTCTACTCTCCACCCGTGCCAATACACTATAGGGGTTAACATATTTGCTGCTGAACTGGAATTTGCTAGGAGTAATAGAAGAAGGGAAAAAGGCCTGGAATAGGAGGAGGAATAGGAGAATAGAGCCGAGCTTGGGAATCACCCAAATTGAAGGAGAATAGGAGAATAGAGTAGAGCTTGGGAATCGCCCAAAATTGAAGGAGAATAGGAGAATAGAGTAGAGAACAGAGAGCTTGGGAATCGCCCAAAATTGAAGGAATAGGAGGAGGAATAGGAGAATAGAGTAGAGAACACAAACATAGAGCTTGGGAATCGCCCAAATTGAAGGAGAATAAGAGGCAGAGAACAACAAACATAGAGCTTGGAGAATACGAGGTTTACGTGGCTCTTTGGTTCTTACGTGCTTTCCTTTGCTTTGCCGGAGTACGGCTTGCTGCATTGCCGGAGGTGCTGTTGCTTTCGCACTTGTTATAATTTTTATTTTTCCTTATTGTTTTTTTTATTATTTTTATTTTTCCTTATTGTTTCTGTATGATCCTTTTTTTGGCGCCATTTTAAGATTTGGGAATTTCCCATGGTCAACCGTGGCCTTGTGTTTTACATGTAACGCGACTGCGGGAACGTTGTTACTGCTGTAACCCCTAGCCTCCCCTGGCTCCCAGTCTCAAAGACTGACTTGCCACAACCTCAGTAAAGAATTTATTCATGTACTTTTTTTTTAGAAACTTTGATGTTGCCTCGGTCGTGGGCGAGGTATCGGCCCGTATCCCGGGGTGTCGAGTCCATCAGCGGCCGCGAACGGCGTCCTCGACTCCCCCTCTCAACCAGTCGGCGGTCGCGGTGATGGCCTCCTCCCCATCCCCCTTGGCGCCACGGCGGTGAGCACGAAGCCGCGGCGGCCCATAATGCCGGCGCAGCAGGTGCAACAACCGGAGTGGTTCCCCAGAAAAGAGCAGAACTGTTGTGTAGTTTTAGTTTGTGTAATTCCCGAGCCACCGATTGAGTTCTGTCTCGTAGGGTCACTGTACAATAACCAACACCAAAAGAAGCCCATCAAAATCCACCCAGAGGCAAGGCTCTTAGCTTCGAGGTGAGCTGGTGCTTCTCGTCCCTTAGGCGAGCCACGAGGGCCTCGAGCATAGCAACCCTCTCCAGGGCCTGGTCCCGCTGCAGCCTCAGCGAGTTCATCGAGGACTGGAGGGCCTGGTGCGGCGTCTGCTGCTGCTGCAGCTCCATGCTGGTCTCGCGCAGGTCCCGCCGCAGCCGGTCTCGCTCGGCCAGAAGCTGGTCGCGCTCCGCTGAGACCTTGGCGTGCTCGCTGACCAGAACCTGCTGCGACTGGATGTATTCTTGCTCGCGGCCGGCGAGCTGGGCGAGGTTCCGCTCCGCCATTTCGTATTTCTTCTGGTATTTTTCGACGGTCTGGTTTTTGGTGCAGTTGTTAGTTTGTGTTAGTGTGTTGTGCTGGGGTTTGGGGAAATATCGAGGGATACAAACCCGGCGGAATTCACTGTCTTGCATGGAGTGTGAATTCCTTTGTGCGGAAAGTTGAGTGAGCTGAAGAGAGAGTGCTTCGTTTTGGTCTTGTAGTTTTGCTTTCTGAAATTCGATTTCCTTGAGTGCTTTTTGAAACCGAGCTGTTGTTGATTGCAGGTCTTCTTTCCTAAGGGTAACAAAGCATATTTAGGAAGAGGGGAAACTCTGTGTTCGAGTCACCATTTTGCGCGCATGGAGGTTTGTGAAGATACAATAGTGTTGTGTTGCTCAAGTGCTTGCTTTCTAGAAACTTCACTCTCTTCCAGTCTTTGTTGTAAGTTTTGAATCTTTGTTTACGTCAACAATTATGGCAGAAGATTGGCAAATCTAACAACCTGAGATTGAAGAGACTTGGTGGTTAAATCCTTTTCTGAGAGTAGAGACCTCTCACTTGCCTCTTTCTCTGAAATTGCTGATTTGAGGTCATTCTCCAGTTGATCAATGGATTCAGTTGTATTTTGAATCTCGTTCTGTAAAAAAAAAGAAAAAAAGCAGTTAGCATGTTGGGAACAGGCATAACACATATTACCTTTTGAGCTTGAATGGTCTGCTCGTGGGCACGGATCCTTTGTTGAAGTTCTTGTATCTGCATATTCAGTTGTTCTTTATCCTGCAGTGAAGATTTGTTGACTTTGGCGAGATCATTTTCAACTCTATCGAAGGTTTCTTAGCGGGTAACCACAACACATTCCAGCGTCGTATGGGTTGGTTGTTTTTGGAGACATGACAGGAGAACAGAATTATGTAAGGAGAGGAAAAAGCCGCAATGAGAGTAATGTTCACTGAGAAGCTGTTTGCATACCTCTGGGCGTTGATTACAGCAGTGTCTTTTTCCCGTATAACCGCCGCAAGGCGAGAATCAGCTTCATCAAGCCGAGAGCGATAGTTCTGCAACTCTGTCTCGGGAACTTTATGCAACCTATCCAATTCAAGCTCCAAAGATCGTTTTTCTCGTTTTCTTCTGTCGATTTCTGCTGTAAGTGTTGCGTTGGAAACCTTGTGCTCGGTTACCATAAAAAAATTCCTTTTCTTGAGAATGCAACATACTTGAAGTTCATTGATCTCATTCTGAAGTCTTGATGTTTTGGCATCGGCTTGTGCTTTGTATCTTTTTCCTTGTATGTTGGAATACCTCAAAGTTGATTGAAAAGGCATACGTGCCGAGTTCTGCTGTGTAGTGTTCCTTCAATTTTTCTGTTTCCACAGAAAACTGTTCAGTGGCTTTTTGCGCTTCCGCAAGTGCCTTTTGTTCAGAAAGCACAGCCTTTTGGTGCTCGAGTTTTGCTTCTTCAACCTGCTTCCAGTTTGGTAAAGAGGTAGAAATAATCAATTCATGCCTGCTCTTCACATTCATTCATCCTTCTTAGAGATGCAGCTTCTCTCTGCTCACTGGAAGCTATTCGTTTTTCGAGTGATTCAATACTCTAAACAGATTTAACTCCAAAGGTGGTTAGGAAGATAACACCTTATACAGTTCATCTCTGTCAGCATTTGCCATCCGAAGTTCCCGCTGCAAACTGTCTCTTTGTTCAGTAAGTGCTGTTTGAAGTCACTGGGCTGTTTGATTTCTTTTATCTATTTCCAAGACGTGTAAACCTGCAATTTTTCTCTCGGCTGTGGCAGCACCACTTGACAATCCATGCTCGCGGGATAACAGTTCTTGATTTTCTTGCTGCAATGCATCCTTCTGAGTTTTAAGTTGCTCGAACTCACTTGTTTTGCATGGTTACACTTTCAGATGTATCGAGGAACACACATTCTCAAAGCTGCCAGAGCAGCAGAATCGCTCTTACAAGATCTGAGTTGTTCTTCTAAAGAATTTCTTTTCCTTTCCAAGAGTGAAATTTGAGATCTTGCTTGTTCTAAATCGGCTGCACGTGACTGAAGCTGATGTAATTTTGCTCTGGCTTGGTCATCTTAATAACATAAGCAAAGAGGATTTCTGGAGAGGGAAACATTTGGAAGTCAAATCCTGCAATTCTTTTAGAGCCTCTGCATGCTCAGATACTTTGAGTTGTTGCTGTTGGAAAAAAACTTCATTTTCTTCTTCCAATATTTGGAGTCGGTTTTGGAGTTCTCGCCTTCATAGCGAAAATTTAACTGGTGGTAAACTACGCAGAAAGTACCATGTTTCCAGTGTCGGTCTTGGTTCAGTATCATCCTGGAATCCACCATAGGCGTTCTTTAACTGTTTCATGAGACTCTCATTTTCACCAATCACGTCTTGGACTTGGGTTTCAAGTTTAGATACTTCTTCCTGAGACATGTTTTTACCACTTGTATTTAAAAGTTGGTGAGCTAACTTTGCATCGAGACAGCTGTGACTCAAGGGTGCTTATCTTGTTGTCATAAGCACGAAAAAGCGGGGAGACTGCCTTTGGGTCCTTCATCCACAAGGGAAGTCCCTGATCCACTGCCTCTCCACCGTCATCACTGTCATCTTGGTCACCATTCCTTGGTGAATTCAATCCACCTGGGTACTTCAGCTGCCACCTTCCAAGTTCAGCATGAAGCCTTCTCACTAAGAAAAATAGAGAGTTACCCAATTAATTGCATTAGGGTTCTACGTAGTACAAGTAGTACACCTATTAAAAAAAAAAAAAAAAATAGCCACCGTACAGTATCAATCAAAGCAGGCCCACAAAAATTAACGGCAGCCAACAATAAACAGAACACACAAACCAGTGTCCTCCAAGAAGGCTATTGTCTCGGCAGGCGTGGCGCCCCCGCCCTCCTCTTGCCCCTGCCTCTCCCTCTCCCGCAGCCCGCCCGTGGTAGCAGCAGCAGCAGTCCCCATTCCCCCACGCCCCCCGCCGCCGCCTTGCCTTTGTGCCCCTGTCCCTTGTTGTTGTTGCTGCTGCTGCTGCCTGGCAACCCCGGCGGCCAGCGACCCTATCAGCGAGGCCGCCGGAGCTCCCCTCCCCGAGGGCGTGCGGGGCCCCCCGGTGAGAGCTGCGGAGGGGGCCAGCGAAGCCCCCCCTAGCATGGCGCCACTGGCCACCGGGGCGCCGTTGAACACCGTGTTGTCCTTTGTCGACGGCAACATGGCCCCCGGAGGCCCCTGCGCGTTTCCGCTGCCGTTCGTTGCCATCCCCCGCATTGATCGACTACAAAAAAAAAAGTAATCAACGGACCCGAACAATTAATGGTCAACAGAATTGGAAGGAAACTCGTCGATGAGGGGTGCTTGGTGGAGGGTATATTGTTCAATCAGGGGCGCAGCAGAGCTCGTTGGCAGAAGTCCACAACTGACTCCTTGTTGTTGGGGTAATGAATTAGTTGTGTACGAGAACTTCTTACCTTTTTGGATGAGGAAACGGGGCGGACTCGTCTGGGTGTTTCCAATTCGTGGAGAACAGAACTTGCTGTGTCATGTGAGGGTTTTTTTGTTGGCAAAGTACGGAATTCGGAGTCGGAGTTGGAGTTGGAGTCGGCGGTAAAGAGATCCACTGTTTGTTTTTTTAGTTGTGGGAATTCGTACGAGAGCTTCTCTTACCTTTTTGTTTGGCAAGGGGGCAGGATGAGGCGACTCTTGTTATTTGGAGAGGCCAGGTTGCTTAGCTTCTTTGATGCCAGTGTCCTCACTGTGATTCCAGAGATATGTGGCAGGGTCCCGGTGCACTCCCGTATGATTGGGTGCTTCTTAAGAATTCCATCTCACTTGCGGGAGTGGCACCAAAGAAAAACTGATAACTAAAGATTGTTACTGCTTTGAAGCTCTCGCGTAGTTGTTGTCTGTGTGACTGCACCACTGCAGTGGGGTACGATTAAAGAAGGATTCCAATAGTTCCAATATTCCTTTCCTTCCTTCATTCATTCATTCAGAAAGTGAGGCAGGCAGGCAGGCTGGAGTGTCCTTCAGTCACGAATGAGAGGAGATGATAAAAGTGGGGGATGTTCTGAACGCCCGCCCACGAGAAGAATAGATGACGACGTCATCACACTCGTCCGTGACATAGGTGCCCACTCAGCCTGAAAAACGCCACGCGCGGCGCCTTCACACTACAGTCCACCACACGCGTTCTTGGTGCTGTACGTTGAGTGTCATGTCATTCACTCGGCAGAACGACTCGCACACTCGCCGCCCCCGCGTGCCGGCAGTGATTGTCCCATAATAATGGACGGACGGAGTTTGTGTTTGCTACTTCCACCCCACTGCCCCATCCGTGTACTGTCCGTCCCCGCAGCAACGACAAGACAAAATAATCAAACCAAAACGGCAGAAAATTGGCCGTTCCAAAGACCTTTTTTTTATTAATGATCGAGAGAAATGACGGCGATAACGACTCGCGTGACGCGGCGCCCACGGCACTTCGAAAAAAATTGGCCACGGCAACATCTGCACACAAGCGAATAAACAAACCGGAGCGCGGCAGCTACTCGTCTCTCACGTAGATACGAACTCGTACGAGCCGATCAGCGTAAGCGTACACGGAACGTGGTGGTTCTACGAACATACCATCACGAACATCGGAATCACGCACGCCTACGAACGAAACGCAACGCGAGATCTGAGCGAACGAACGAAACATTTGTGATACGGCCACGCCAGTGGTCCCCTGCTGGTTGTGAACGGTGACAATGCGGCGGACAATCAAAATGTGGGTCACAGTCGTAACGTGAAGGCTCAAAATGTGGCCAATCACGCAATGTGGACAATGGCGCACCAATGTTGATCCCATGGCCATGTGCCAACAGCGTCGCAACAGCTCCCCTGTCTATCCATTTTTCCACTTGTGCCCAGTTTTCCCATGTCCTATGCCTTACCCTTCGCAGAATATAAGTTCTGGAGGCTACGAAAGTTTGATGGTGGAGAGCGAGGAACAGACACTCTCCAAGGCGAATGGTGGCAATGGTGTTTATAGTACTCCAGTTTTCCTTCTTGACCACTGTGAGATTCTGAACATCACGAATGGTGGAGCAATTGAGAACATGTTTGTTTCTTCAAACGATTTGGTGGTGTTCCTTCCAAGTGTAGACGACTTTGAGGTAAGTAAGTAAGCTCCATGGATTTGCACCCCAAGAACCGACGGAGACTATTGTGGACAGTTCTGGTCAGCAAGGTGAGTGTGGATGAAGGCGGCAATGATTCCTGACTTGAGTGAAGCCAGGGAAGTATTTCAGCTGAATGCATGTATTCAGTCATGGTTTGCGCGCCACACTTGAGAAGGACTATAGCTGTCAAGGATAGATATGTGTACGATGCACTGGAGCTTGCTACAACCCTTGAGAGGCTGAAGGCTACGCCTCAGCCGACACCACAACCAAGTCCACATCACAGAAGAAAGACGCATCATCCATCATTCCGAGAAAAAAGATGCTTCAAGTGTCAAGGGCTGGGTCATCTAGTTCGTAATTGTCCAAAGCAAGTTATAACTGTAGATAGTGGCAACTACTACTACTAATAAGCCTACAGCACCTGAGCCTGATAAATTGAAGCAGAGGAGATACTGGAAGAATCAACCGCACTATTTGTTTTGCAAGAAGTTCTCTTTTTTATTCAGAAGATGGAACAAGATCAAACGACACTACACTATGAAGCCTAGTGTGGTAGCAGTTCTGTGACGAAGAAATGTGGCTCTGGACATGGCTATAACCTTGCTTGCCTACTGGGGGTGGAGGTAATGGCCAAAAGTTGATACAGGAGCCGATGAGTCTCGCTCATTGATGAAGAATATTCCCGTACTGCTTTCAAAGTGAAGACAGTGCCAGCGAGAAGGGCTGCGGGTGATAGCACTAAGATTGAGCAGATTGGGTGCATATTATGCACCTTTCCTATCTGGATTCAGGGACATGAGCGGATGCTGCGCAGCTACATTGTGCGAGGCCTGACAGTTCCGGTGTTATTCTGGGAATTGACTGGCTCAGCGCTGAGCAAGGAGCTCGTATTGATTGCAAGGAGAGAAGTCTGATGAAGATGTATGGCATACATCATCCTGGCTATACATTGTAATCTGAGTTCATGGGGAGCTCAGATGGCAAGTATCTCTTTGAAAAGAAGGGGAAATCTCAGCAAGGTCATACACTATACAAAAGATCCGCTCTGGCAAGTTCAGTGTTGGTGATGAAGTTCTGGTGGTGGAGCTGGAACCCTCGAGCCAAGAGACTCTCTGCGCAGCAGTGGTGTGGTGGCTAAGGTGGATGAGATGGGGAAGAATACCCCATACTGGTTACAAACCCTACATCTCTCTAGGCAGGAGGTTAAAGGAGAGGAATGTCAAGGAGTGTTGTTTGTTATACCTGGAGGTATGTACAAGAAACGGGATTGGATACGTGGCTTGAATATGGAACCACTTGAGGAATCCCAGCCAAGGCTAATCAAACAAAGCATTGTTGATGAAACACCTTCACGCATGTAGTGATGGTGTTGTCACTGGACATACATACTACAGTATTCCTATTGAGGAGACAGGCACCGCAGTTCCAATTGCTTTACCTATGTATCATAAGGCACCTGCTCAACAGGAGTTGATTGAAAAGGAAGTTACTACCAAAATGCTTTCCCAACAAGGAGTTATCCAACAACTTCCACTAGTCCTTGGGCCAGCTCTGGTTGTCCTAGCACGCAAACCGGATGGCACAGCATGAGAAGATTCTGTGTTGATTATAGAGCCCTGAACGAGGTCCCCACGAAGGTTGTCTATACCCTGCCTCGCATAGGATGCTGGACAATCTGGGGGCAGGGGTGGGGGGTGGGTTCCAACCTGTTCACGGGGTTGGATCTCAAATTTGGATACTGGCAAGTTGACCTGACGGCTGAAGCAAGAAGAGCTAGGGGTCCGCGTTTCGTACACGCTCTGGGCTGTACTGTATGAGTTTTAGGGTCATGCCCTTTGGGTTGACCAATGCTCCAGCTACCTTTCCGCTTGATGAATGTCGTCGTTCTAGCCAGACTAATGCCGCTTCACTGTATGGTGTACATAGATGATGTTGTGATATTCCCGAAAGGTACCTTTGAAGAACACCTTGGATGGGTGGACAAGGTGCTCACTTGCCATTGAGGAAGCGAGTGCTACAAATCCAAATGTCAGTTCGCACAAGACAAGAGCTTAAGTACCTTGGACATATATTGTTGGACAGAGCGGACTAAGAGCACCTGATCCAGGAAAAGTGATTGCTGTAAATGGCATTCAAACTCCAACTAATACCGCGGAGATTAGAAGTTTTCTAGGATTGGTGGGATACTACAGACAGTTTTGTCACAAAGACTTCGCAAAGCTGTCTGCTCCCTTGGAGGATTTGAAGAAAAAGGGTGCTATCTTCCTTCCATTGGGGCAGAATGAGTTTTTTTTGGAATTACTGAAGACCGCATTGGCGACGGCACCAGTATCCCATTATTATCCGGATTGGTCTCGTGAATTCCAATTTTAGAGACTGATGCCTCTGATGATAATGTACTGGTGGCTACCTTGACTTTTTTTTTTAAAGCCAATGGCGAGATTGCACCTATTGTTGTTTGTCAGTAGACGCTAAGTATTTCAGATGGTTTAACTGAGTGAATCATAAGGAAGTTCCTGAAGAAAACGATCAGGGAAGAGTTACACACCCACTACATGGGGCACATTTGCTGTGTGGTGTTAGACACTGATCAGCTACCCGGACTTCTCACAAGCTCGACAAGAAGATGCTCATTACGGCAAGATGTATGGCGGGCTTGTAAAGGGGAGAGTCTAGAGGTGTACACGCTATAAAAAAAAGCAAGCTGAACTTGAAGCGCTGGTATACATACAACCCAAGATGAGAAATCGTCATCTCGAGAAGCCTGCTAAGAATAAGAAAGCCACTAAGAGTTTGTTTGAAATTATGTGTTCCCGAACCTTGGAAACTGACCAATGAAACACCATTCTTTGTGGATCATGGTCGCGAAGCTAATTTACCTATTGATTTTGAGACAGGAGCTAACTTCACAGAAGATAATAAACTACCTGACACAATTGTTGTTGCAGCAGAGACAAGGAGTTCGTGAGAAAAAGCAAGCACATGAGAAAGAACGTCAACATCTGGCAATGAAAAGAAGAGTCACAAAACTAGCCAAAGGCTATGTATGGATGTTGGTGTTACCAAGGTCATGCTGAAAGCATCACCAAATCAACTGAAAGAGCTGGTCTACTCAAGTGGAATGGACCATACCGAATTCATCAAAGGCCCAACTCAGTTAACTCCGTGTACTGATTTTGGACCTTCCCGGATGGAAGAAACTGTCCACGTTGCTAGATTGAAGTTATATAGAAGGACAACGTCGAGACTGTGTACAAGCAAGAACAAATATTGATGCACAGAGTAACCCGCGGCATGGAGAAGAATTCAAAGTCAAGTTTCAAGGTAATGCTCGATCTTCAGAAGCTCAATGGGATGTGTGGGAACGCAAGGATCATTCCCAAAGACAACGTAAGCCAGAAAGCACCTGCACTGCAATCTGACATTCCTTCCATCCCAGACTACAGCAGAAAACACTACTACGAGTACGAATATTGCACCGAGCACAGATGCATATTGAACCGCATACTAATATTCCAGTTCCTGAAGCGGAACCGATCGTTCCACCAGCCATCTGCACCCCTGAGTAAATACATTACTACCGCTTATTCCAGCTGAATTATTCCACCCTGCATAGCAAGCATCAGCGTTCATAAACCTGCCCCAGATGATGGATGCAACAGTAATGAGGGATTGATTTCAAGCATCATACAAACCTGGAATTACCCGAACAACTCTATCTCTATTGTTTTGCAAGAACCACTTCTAGTAGATTGTTGAGGAATGCTGCAGGCCCTTGGCAAAAAATCTTTCATCCTCAAAAATGTGACAGTTCTTGTGAGACATAAGCAGCAGCAGTGAAGCAACAGAAGAACAACATTAGCACCCGTTCGATTCCATCAGTGGGGCAAACAAGCAAGAGGCACCCATAACACAGGGATTGAAGAAGTCGTCGTTCGAATCCCGGGTCCACGCCTCCCACAATCGGTGCTGGTACCTCACAGCCACGGCGTCCCGGCACCCGCCATCCCGGCTATTTGCTCTTCCTCTCCACATACCCCAACACCAACAATCTACTATCACAAAAAAACACACAAAAGAAAAAACATATGTAAAGGCACTCTGTGGTTGTTGTTTACAGCTAGGGTTGTTGGTTATGGTCTGCAGCTTTGACGATCCTGGTGAGTAGCCAGTCGATTTGATTCGATAATTCCGCGAAAATTTTGAAGTCGATGAGGTGGTTCTTTTCTCATCAGCCACAGAAAACAACTGGCAACAAACCACCCCAAAAACCTTGGTGGGGTTGGTTGTTGTCAGTGGTGGCTGGATCCCGTGGGTTCCCCTGCAGTAGAAAACCGGTTAGTGATGGTGCTACAAGTGCAAGTGTACTCGTTACCTTCTTCATTAGTAGAGAGAGCCACTCTGTATGCCAAAGAAGTAGATTCCTAGTACTTGGATATGTAAATAGGAGTGGTGTATTTACCGTTCTGCTAAGTTTTAATAATTGTGTGAATCCACTTGGTATTAATTTGCGTTTTTTGAGGTATTCATTTTCTTTTTGTGAGTTGTATGACAAAAAATTGCAATACTTTTAATTTAGTTACGGCGAGAAAGAAAAACGCAAACAGGGAAAAAAAACACGTTGTTACGGTTGGTTTAGTTTTAGTCTAGTAGCAGTCGTCGTACGCGTTAGTCTCTGGTCGCGGTAGTAGTCGTTGGCGATGTTGGTTGTTTTGGTTTTTTTGTGTTTTATGATTTAGCGGCGTTTTTTTGTCTTTTACCTGTGCGGGAAATATTTGCAACTCCGGCAGAGACATAGCTAACTCAGCGAATCCATTTTTTGGCAACTCCGGAGGGACATATAAAATGAGACAAAAATGGATCTGGCTGGACGTGGTTGTGATGAACGTGGTGGTGATGATGCGACGTGGGGTTGTGCGGTGCGGTTGTTGCTGGCGCTGTTGCGACGCGCAGTCACACGTGGGATCGTTCGTGGTGGTTGCCAACGTGCCCTGATTACGCCATTGGCTGGTTGTGGTTGTTGGACATTGTTGCGCGTGGAGAGCCGCCGTGTTTGAGTTGACGATGAGGCTGCAGCTTCCGAAGTGGGGATTTGTTTCGGCACTCGTCACAGTTGTGGCTATGGGATCGCGTGTCTTGGGGAATTGACATTTCAACATGACATGTATTGCGGGCGACGGAGTTGAGTCACGTGAGTGGAGAAAATATGCCAGTACCGTGCGTGGGGCTGTGTTTGTGGGCATTTTTCCATTCTGTTGGAATTCTCCATGGTAATGGAAATCTCTCTTGCGCGTCTCATTCTTTTATGGTCACTTTGTTGGCAGTTGTGTTGGTGACCTTGAGCACATCCGCTGTGTCGGTGCATCCAACCGAAACCGTTTTTTTTGATGATTGAACGAACTAATCAGAAAAACATCACACAGAACAACAGGATAAAATCCCAACTTGGAAAAAGCACACCACGCCATCATCAACTGAGGGGACTGGAATTCTGGGAGTACCTACCACTACCACCGCAAAAAAACAACACCAGAAATCGTCTCGGTATTATGCCCATTCTTTTGGCAATTTTCATACTATGTAGTCTCACAGGCGAACAGAACTCTTTTGAGTGGCCATCATTGTGTGCCATTGACCCAGGAGATTTTGAATTTTGTCCTTTGCACAAAAAAATTCATTTCCACCAAAAAAGCTCCTCGGATACAAAGGTGTGCCTGTAGAACACTAACTAATACAGGAGGGGAGAATTTTGGGTATTAAAGCTGCTGCTCTATGCTTATTAAAAATCCATTCCCCACACAAAGCAAAATAAAAAGCCAATACAACACAAAGCGACAGCAATATCTTCTCATCAACAGTCATTCCCTATACGAGCAACAATGCCTTTCACTGTGGTAGATCTTCCCTTATTGGCACAAGGTTATTTTTCTTTCCCTTGAAGTCCTCGGTAGTCTCACTCACTTTGTTAGTTAGGGCTATGCCACAAAGTTGAATGACCTGACTCGCGACAAGCCCGAGGCGTCTATGACCCTTGCGAATTACGCAGTCGGGACACCGAGCCTCAACAATGACGCTCAGGTATACCGTCCCATTCACTTTCGTAACCACAACATGTTCTGGTTGTCAATGGCCCCACCCACTGGCAACCGCAAGCGACCCGCCCCCCCCCCTTTGCGGCACTTACTGACCGAGACTTTGGCTCCTCCGCCGAGTTCAAGAGAAAGTTATCTGAGACCGCTCGGTCGGCACTCCGACACTTTGGAAGTGGTGTCTGGGTCTGGTTGTTGCTCAATGATGCCGGCAAGCCGGAAATTGTCTCGTGCCGGTAACCCTCTTAAGAAAGGTATACCAACTCCCATACTACTTTTATGTATTCTTAACCGCCATTGTAGGAGCTGGCTGCCCCATCATGACATGAGTGACTGTCTGGGAGCATGCCTATTACTCAACCTTGTCAAGGCCGACATTGGTCTCAGAGTCACAGTAGCCAAAGCATAACAAGCTGAATGCCAATCCCCCGAAGTGAAAAAAAAAAAGAAACTTTTTGTGAAGCTTGGGTTTTGCATTTTTTTTCACGTTGGTACAAGCTGGGTGTCAAGGTTTTGAAGAACTTTGAATAGAAGTACAAGTTGTAGTCTTGGAGTTTGTGTATGGAGCTGTTAAGTGTAGACAAAAGTCAGCCCCTGTTTCTATGACCCTATCTTCAGGAGGGGATCCGGAAGCGGAGGTAGAACGGGATGAAGTGGGGCTGTGAGAGTGGACTCAGTGACCTTGGCGGTGCTTCAGTGGCTCTTGCTCGTACTTGTTCCTCTATCTGCACTCCTGTCTCTATGCACACTTCCTTCTTTGCTCTCCTCAGTCTTGGCACTCCTACTGGTATCCTGCCCCTCTCCCAGCGGAATCGGTTTCAACAGCTTTTTGGGAACAGTGGCTGTTCCCCACAGTACTATCTCGGATAAGTTGTGGGTTTGACAACTGCCATGGGTTGGTGTTACTTGGGTGAGCTGACCAAGTGGAAGTGGAAGTTGAAGAAGCCGTGGTGCTTGTGAGATTGGAGGCTAGTGTTGGAAGTGGATGTGCCATTGTATTCGAAATTGTAATTGTAATTGCGACTAGCATGGGATGTGAGGGACGCAACGACCCCGTCCCTCACCACCACCACCACCACAGCCACCGTGCCCAGCATACACGCCTTCGACGAGCTCCTGGTCCAGCTACAGGCCGCCGCCGGCGCACAGGCCCCACAGCGCAGCCACGCACTCCCTGTCGTAGTTCCTCCTTGTTTCTTGGCCAATTTGTCTTGGTTGCAGGCCCCAATTCCCGGTCTCCATCTCAACCAATTTCTTTGCCACCTGTTGGATCCTTTTTTTTTTTATTCTCTGTTGCTGGAATTTGTTTTTTACTTGTTCAGCTGTTGGGATTGGGGGTGACTGTTTGATGGGGAGTTGTGTCATCGAGCACCTCGTCGATTCCAGGCTGTGGAACTCTCTTTATTTTGTTTCCTTGAACCATGGGCCTTGGTCTCTCCGCTGGGGCCTCAATGTGTGCGAGCCTGAAGTTGCCCGATTTGATGTTGTCCATGAGTGTGTCCACCATGCAGTGTGATTCCTTGCCCAGTGATGTTTTCGCTGTTGTGCTTTTGCCTGAGGTCCGGCCTTTGGTTGCTGCTTTCTCAAGTGCCTGTGGAAGTGGTTGTAATTGAATGTTATACAGAATGCTATTATGGGTGTGGCGTCGGGTTGTGAATGAAGTCTAGGTTTTTAGAGCGGACACAAACCGCGGATTCTTTTTCTTTCTTTTTGAGGGCGATCATCCTATCCAGGAGAATTTGATCATGGGTTTTCTGTGTGTATTTTTAGATTTTTTTTTAAAAAGTTTGGAGGAACACACGGTCCACAGAGTTGTGAAATTGTTCACAACAAGTAAAAAGGCATCAAAATGCTCAGGTTTGCTGTTGTTTTCTTCCCCGTAGCTGGTGAGAAGCTCCGTGTACTTTCCTGTTGTAGATTTCATGAAGGCGTCAATCCGGGCGGATTCCACCTCAGCTGACTCAATGAAAGGCTGTTTGTTGAGTGAATGATGTCATTTTATCAACTTGAGAATGAAGGATATAATTGGTAGAAAATGAATGTACCATCATTGCTGTGACAAAATTGGGTTTTGTGTGGCTCTCCAACATTCTCTTGGATATGCGGACTTCGCCGATCAATTTGGCAACATCTGTCACAACCTCTCCGTATTTTACTGGAAGTTGTTGTGTATTTGGAGCCATCATTAGCCAAATTTTGTTGCAAGATACGGTTACCCACTTTTAACTGCCAATTCCAGGGAACTCAAACTATCTCTCAGCTTCAAAAGATCGGGATGCTTCTCTTCCACAATTCTGATCACGAAATGAAGAAGAGATATCTTGGTTTGAGATGTAGAACGAAGGTCTGAGAGCTAAGGTGGGCATTACTAGTATTCTCCCCCAGAAAACAAAGTTACCTTCAAGAGGGTGTCCAACTTGAATCCTGGAGCACTGCCTTGTGGTGTTCCGTGGTTTAAAAAGTTACCCACAGCCAGTACGACCTGCAACCCTCAGTGTTATGCACAACAAAGGGAAAAACAAAGCGAATGGAGGAGGGATCAGAACCCGGAAAATGAATTCGAGGCAATTGTTGTCAGTCAATTGTAGAACCGCATCTTCAAAGGCATGTATTTTCTTTAAAATATTTAAAACAAGTGGAAGTGGATTTATTATTTTTACTAGAGTTAAAAAGTGTTGGTAAATACATTAGAAACTGAATTGGCTTTATGCTCAAACTCTGAGCGAAATATTTGCAACTTGATCGATTCTACAAGGTGACTGGATTTCATTACCTGTTCGTTGCATTCTACAATAAGAAAGTGCTGGCTTAGGTTCCCCCAGAAGGAAGAAAAAAACCGTCAAGAAAAATCTTTCTGCTTTGGGCAGCATTTCTATGCCTTCTGTATATGGCTTGACAGCTTCAATCTGTGGGAAAAGAAAATTGAGGGAGAGGAAGAGAATGTGAACTTGAACTTACATCCTGAGGAGTTGGTTGAACAGCCAATAAAGCCTCAAAGTCATCATTGCTAAGAGGACACGGGAATTCATAGACAGAGTTCAATAAATCATCAAAGTTGGTCACTTTGAATCTATTGAGCCCAATTGCAACATCCTGTGACCGCTTTGGAGCCAAAAGGGCAACTTGTTTTGGTTTTTCGTCCGCCTTGGTGGCAGGCCCTGTCTTCTTGGGTGCTGATGCAAACAGTTGTTCCAGTTCTTCGTGAGGAACTTCAACCTGTGGCAAACGTTATCTCAGAAAAACCCTGTTCATCTCATTCTTTTTTGTTTATTTTTGTTTTGTTTTGTCACAGATGCGAAGATACCATGGAATCAGCCAGCCCTTTTTTTAGCCATATTGTGGCTTCAGCTTTCTGAGGAATATCTGGAATTTTTTCCCACTTGGAGATCATAAGTCACGAAGGAGATGGAGCTTTTGCTTACGAAAAAGGTCTTGACTTTAACTGTTGGAACAGGTCCTTTGTACTCTACCAATACAGTGAAATTCAATTAATTTCTTTTGGAGGATACCTCTGAGGACGGGCTTCCCTCCCCCTCTTCCTCTGCCTCGTCCTCGGCCCAGACCAGGTGGAGGTGGGGCTCCTGGGGGAGGTGGGGCCCCAGGAGGTGGGGGAGCATCGGGAGGCGGTGGCGGAGGAGGAGCATTCGGAGCGGGTGGTGCCTCAGGTGGGGGGGCTGAAGGTTGTTGTTGTGGATTAGGAGGTTCAGTGGTACCACTTTTTGATTCCGTACTGGAAGGTAAGGGTGTTGTGGTGTCTGCTGGAGTTGGTGAAGTTTGGGATACCTCAGCTGTTTCAGGAGGTGCTTGGCGCCGTCTTCGTAACATTGGGATAGGTGGTGGTGCATCCTCTGTGGCTGCTGGAGTTGCACTTGAGGGTGCAGGCTCGATCGTTTTACTCCCACTACTTGGAATCTGTTTGGATGATTCGCCTGAGCCAACTGCAACAAGAGCCATATCAAACGTCTCCCATGACCAACTTGAAGATTTAAGCAAAAAAAGAAGCACGGGAAAGGATGGCACACTCTGGCTTCTGTGTTACAATGGCCATTCGTTTCAGAACTTGAGTGGCTTTCTCACTGGGAGAATTTATCAAGGCAACCATTACTTGTTCTGCTTCTTTCCGCATTTCTCTTGAGGAAATTTGAACATTATGAAGTATAAATAGAAGATTTACTGTTTATATTTTTCTTCTGGCCTGCTTCTTTCTTCTTCCAGTTTTTTTGTGTCATTGTCCATCTCTTCGAAAAACGCATCTATCTGTCTTAAAGTAATAAGGCTCTGATCATGGTCAGCCTTTTTTCGTAAAATCTTTTTTCCCACAGTTGAGACGAATTTAAAATTCGATTAATGAAGAAAACCTGTAAAGTGACTGGCAAATACAGTCCAACAAACTCAGAACGAATAGCATCTCTCTCGTGGACAGTTGAAGGCGAATTTATCAAGGAATTCACAAGAAATAGCACCGCATCCTGCATATTATCACTAAATAGAATCTAAAAAAGAAGAAAAGAGTGCAACTCACAATAGATTTCCAATCATTCAAATCATCAGAAAGCCACTTGCACAGAAAGGAAAATCTATTTGAAGCCACTGGAGAACTTAGTCTTTCTGAAGATGTTGTAACCCCTTCAATGATAAGCCTTTTTGTTTTACCTTAATATAAATTGGAATTGTAAGAATAGTCAAACCTTCTTCCAGCTGAGGAATACAGACACAATGCAGAAAACAGTTGAAGGAGCTCCATCCTCATAATAAGATTTTTTGTGTGTTGCATTAGTACAAGCAACTTGAAGAGAGCTGAACTGTCGGAGGTGGAAATAATTGCCTCTAAGCCCGACTGTCATATGGAGATTAGTAGGAGCATAATAGAGGGTGATTGCTCTTAAAACCTCTGATTGAAGTAAAGCTTTCAGTGTCAAAACGAGAGAACACTGACAAACAATTTCTCTCATGTTGAATTTCCTGTGCAAAGATTGAGGTTAATTGGATTCGTGCCACGGCTTCTTTATTATTACCCTGTTGCTTCTTTTTCAAGAACGTTTGCAGCATGAGCAATAGCTGCCAATCCTCCTTTTTCAATAAAATCCATTTTCCACTGCCTGAAAAGGAGTGTTGGAGAAGAGAAAGTACACAGGAGAGAGTGAGACTTTTTTGCACTGATGACAGCACGTTTGAAAGCAAATATATCACGTGAAGATGATGAACGAGCAGAAAGAAGAAGTGAAATGTAATCCTCTGGCGATTCAAAAGTGTTTGGAGCCTATTCAGCAGTTTTCCAACGGACAACAATTTGACAACTACTCACCTCCACCGATTGAACGAAGCGCTTGTTTACTCCTTTCCACTTGCTATTGTCTCTGAGATGCACAGGAATCCCTTTCTTTGCAGCAACGTTATTGATGGCAGTGACAAGCTCGGGAGCACTGACTTTCCTCTATACCAAATTAATGTGCAGTAACCGAAGTGCCTGGATACATGATGATGCGAGTGTCTGTGATGATGCTTATCATTCTTATCAGGAGTGTGGCTTTGTTTCTCCTCACTGTTTCTCTCAACTAAGCTTTCATACATTGCTAGTTTGCTCTTTAAATTGGCTACTTGCAGTTCTGAAGCCTTCAAAATTTCATTTAATCTTGCTATCTAAAAGAGGCATGAACCAAAGAAGGCAAAATAGGTTTCCAATCTACCTCTTTTGTTTTCGACTGAATAGAGGCCTGCAATATAGATTCGAATTGGACAGGTCTAGCACTCTAAAAATAACACAGTTGAAGGTGACGAAAAAATGAGACACGAATGCATACATCTGAAACCACAACACCAAGGAATGGGGTCATCTTTTCAGCAGCCAGTTTTCCTGGGCTCTTCTAAAAAAAAAAATTTCCCCTCTGTATTAGCAGTTACGAAAAATCTTTGGAAACTAGCCTGGAAAGATGACAAGCTTGATCCAATAACTGATCAAAGTTATTCAAGAACAAAAAGTTCACCCTCATGGAAATCCAACCAACATAAACAACATAATCCCACAATAGTACAAACACAAACACAAACACACAACGTACGGGAAGCCGGACCCCCGCCACCAGCGGCGGCGTCCGCGACGATGGTCTCGGCAACGGCGGCGGGCAGGGAGGCCAGGGACGCCACGGCCAGGGCGGCCGACTCCAGCCCGCTGGGTATCACCGGCGTGGCCGACACCACCTTGGGCGCCGCCGCCATCACCGCCGCCATGGCCGCGGCCACCCCCGGGGGCAGCGCCACCGTGCTGGGCGACGGCGGCAGCGAGGGGGAGGGCGACGCGGTGGTGGCGGCGGCGGCGGCGGCGGTGCTGAGGGGAGCCAGGGGCGGCGTGGACGAAGAGGAAGAGGAGGAGGAGGAGGGGGACGGGGAGGGGGTGCTGGGGGTGGCGGCCGGGGAAGGGGCACGCCTGGGGCTGGTGGGGGGCGCTGCCGCGTCTGTAGTGGCAGCCTTGGACTTGTCCTTGTCCTTCTCTGTGCGTTTGAAAAACCAATGAGAGTCCTTTGCGCCCGACATTGTTGCACAACGATTCGGAGGTTTTTCGAAAAGAGAGAAAAAATCCCGAATCCGCTACCATCACGTCGGTGGTTTTTTCTCTTCAACTTGAATTCCAAGAAACGCGCAAATTGATTGGCTGTGCGATGTCACCCGTCTTTTGAAAATGAAGACTGTTGGATGCGGGGTGGCATCATTGCCCGGCAAAGTAGATTTGCTTCCTCATGTGGATCTACGTGGGGTTTTGTTGCACAAACACAGCTTATAATCACTCATGTGGTTGCACGTGCGGGGTGCGGGACTCACTACCATCGCGAGTGCTGTGTTTACTATATGGACTGCGTTTTGCGCTTCGGCCTTTTTTTCCTACATTTCTCGCCGTGTTCTCGGGCGTGCCGCACACTGCCGCATTGTCAGTTGCATTGCCGACCATGGCTACATTTTTGTTCCACTCTGCTTCAGCGTTTTGATTGCCCTATATATTATTTCTCATGCAACCATACGTACTTGAGAGCTCATGTGTCTCCAGTCGTTTTTATTGTTGGTGCAGGAGCCATGTTGAAGCACTACACATACGGTCTCTGTTTACTCCTCAAAAATACAATGAATACAACTCCGTTCGAAGGCGTACATAGGAATGAACGCGATGTGGACTTGAGCAAAGTAAGGACAAGCAGTCCTGTGTGTTCACCAAAGAAGAAATATCTTATGACTGAATGAAGGAAATTGGCGAAATTGGCAAGTTGGTAGATGATACTTTGGATGAGAAACTTTCTACTGTACTGGATGCAACTAGGTAGCACCACCCGTCTCTTCCTCTCCTCACACCACATCCAGAAATCAGATTGATGAGTGCACAGACATGAAACTACAAAATCTTGAAACAAAGCTTGAAACACAGTTTGAGGACAGAATAGTAAGCTCTTATTCTCTATTAGAAGCGAACTTGCTCTCTGTAATTTCCAACGAAATTCACCAACTGCGGCTCCAGTATGTTTCCATTCACTGCCGCGTTTTCTCAAATGAAAATACAGGTGCACTCAGCCCCCAATTACAAGAGAGTGCCCCTCGTTGCTATCCCTCTCCCAGCACCAAACCCCATTCACCCCGAAGCCAAAAAGAGAGCTACCAACACCAATACGCCAGTCCCTCTCTCACCTCATCACTCCCTCCCACACTACAACCCCAGAATCCACCCAGCTCACCGTCTTTGATTAATCAAAGACCCTTTTACGCAAATACGCGCGAAAGGAAAAAAAATTTTTTAATCAAACCTGCAGTTGCACGGTTCCCAATATTAATCTCATTTCGGTACCACAGCACGCGAGGCCACGCGGGGCGAAAGTTGTTGGTTGGGAACGCGAAAAACCTAACGAGCTAAGGAAGTAAGGGATGCGTATTGAGAAGTGCTTTTTCTGCGGGTGCCCGATATACCCAGGGCACGGGTCAGTGTTTGTGCGCAACGACGCGAAGGTGTTCCGGTTTTGTGCCAGCAAGTGCAGGAAGCACTTCCACATGAGGCACAACCCACTCAACAGACCCTGGACAAAGGCCTACCGCAAGTCCCACAACAAAGATGTCAATGGTAATTTGTTGTCCATCTAACTGGACTAAATTTTTTGTAGTGTTTTGGTTTGTTTTGTTTGGGTTGATAAAAATCATTCATTAATGCTGGAATAGGATACAACTTTCGAGTTTGAGAAAGTAAGAAATAGACCGGTTAAATACAATCGAGAACTTTTTGCAAAAACTCTGCTTGCTATGCGGAGGATACAAGCCATTAAGGAGAGGCGAGAACAAGCTTTCTATGAAAAGCGGTGCGTGCACTGAGCACCTTTATTCTTGCAACCTCACTAACTTTATCGATAGAATGGCAGATGCGGCCAGAATAAAAAAACCAGCTATTCTTGCAGAAATTAAAAAGCATGAGCACCTTCTCCTTCCTCCAGATGTGCCTCTTATCAAAATGCGCGAAGAACGCGAGGCAGCTGAAAGAGAAGCCGAAAAACAGAAGAGAGTCGCACGAGCCCTTGCAATTGCGCACTCCTTCACTCCACCTTCTGAGGAACTCACCCCGTCATCCTTCTTCACACCACCGGCAACTGTACCAAAAACCGCTATCAGGCAGAAAGTCAAAGTTGCCAAGAGGAAGACCCCTGTCGAGGCAGAGTGAGCATAACTGCCAGCTGAACCATAGTATTTTGCTTATATCCTTGACTACTGTAGAACCCCCTCACCCAGAAGGCTTCCTTCTTGTGTGCAAGTTGTTCACAATTAAAATTGCAAACAACCGAGCAACAAAAAAAAACAAATACAATTTGCCGATAGAATTCTCTTTATTAGTAGGAAAAAAATACACAAAAACAACCAAAACTTTGGTGACTGTGCTGTAGGGATTGGCTAGTAGCCCCAAAGCCAGTCAAGCTCAGGTTCTAGGAAGTCAAAATCCACTAAGATTCCCCAGCTGCAAAAGCGGAGAGGGTGTGTTACCATTCCTGGAAGGAGTTGTAGTAGTGCTGGTAGGTGAGCTCCCAGTAGCTAGCATAAGTAGAGACAGTTGTTGGATTTGGGTCATTTGGTTAGGATGAGGAGTAGGGGGCCTATAGGAGTCCCCGCCAGGAGCTAGGCATCCTCCCAGAGCCGGGAGGGTGGGAATCTTCTTGCCTTTCCTGTAAGTGTTGAGGGGGGAGGAAGTGGGGGTAGTGGTTGTGGAGGACGAGGGGCTGAGGGGGGGGAGGTGGAATGGAGAGGGGCAGGGAATGGAGAAGGCTGAGCCGGGTGATGGGAATATGGGAGGGGAGCTTAGTGGAGAGGAGTCCTGTTTATGGGATTCCTCTGAGTGAATGGCGGTGGTGGTGCATGCGGGGCGGAGTGAGGCGTGGATTGGGGGGAGCTCTTGATAGCTCTGACAGAAATATTCACGGAGCCATGTAATTGTGGTTGAGTTCTTACGGAGCGTGCGTTTCTCAAGATCGAGCAACTGTAGTTGGTTTGGCCTCAGATTTTACGAAATTTGTATTTATGGTTAATACATGTTTTACGAAACTTGTATTTATGGTAAAACTCATGTATCTACCTGATACAAGTACGAAACTGGAATCTGAGGTTTTATCCCTCCGTAAAGGATATGCATGGCAGCTGCGCGTAAGTCATAGTGGCGAACAGCAACGAGATACCCAAGAGCCACAACCACTGAGTGAATGGTTCCAGTAGAACAATGAACAAGTGTTCCAGCTGGGCGGGTGGGGGTCCCTGTCTCGGCCCTTGGCTGTGACAAAGACCTGGTGCGGCCTCGCTCGGGGCAGCTTCGCGGAGCGTTCCCATAATCAATGTAGTTGAAGCACTCCTGCAGGGCTTCGAACAGCAAGTTGGGGGGGCTGGCAGCGGAAGGCGGCAAGGCCACAGACGAGGAAGTCGAGGTGGGCGAACATGAAAACGAGGAGGAGTAAGTGGAAGGCGACGGGGAGGTGGAATGAGACGACGTGGAATCGGCGGAAACGAGGGGAGGAAGAGCGGAAGCCGACAGCTTGGGCGAATTCCCCAATGAGAACAAGGCATTTGGCGAGGGCGGGGAGCAGGAAAGCAAGGGAGACGAAAGCGGCGAGGTCGTCGGCGAGCCCCAACTCTCGGGGTTGAGAAAGGCACCGCCCACGCGGTTGATTGTGGGACAACTGCCGCCCAAATTGTTGTTTAGTTTCATCAACCTTGGGGTCCTGGGCTGAGAAGGCGACTGAGACCCGGAATTACTGGGAGGAGGGAGAACGATTTTGGGAATGGGCACTGTTTCCCTGGAGGATTTTGTGTCAATAAAACTGGAAGTGGTTGGGGCTGGGAGCAGAATTTGGTGTGACTCTGGCCCTTCTGGTGAAGACGACGTTGGTGAGCCTGAATTTCTTCTCTTGTGAGGGTGGGAAGAAGAGGAAGGAGAAGACGATGCTCCGACGGAGAGGTATCTCTGCGGATTGCACTGGTGTGTTTGTTTTTCGGCGTTGGCATCCTCAGTACTGCCGATGTACAAAAGGCCTATAATTACCGTTACAATGCCCATTTTGTTGGTATTGTTATCGCCTGTGGAATCGTAGTTGTTGTGGTGTGTTGGATAGAGATAGGTCGGTTTTTTTGTTTCTTCTGTTTTTTGGGGATTGCAATTCTTTTAAAACTGTTTACTGCCATTTTGGGATATCAGCCTTGTTAGTACGATGGACAGGGGTTCATTCGCTGTGTCTGCTGCTCTCCACAGAATGTTTTTAGGCTGGATCTATATTATCCACCCGTCCATGGAAGATTGTCCATTCGCGGCAGCTCCGTAATAATCAACTCGGGGAGATCAGGGAAGAGATGTCAACCCCTCCAACCATAGTAGTTCTGAGTCTGGGATGTCAATCCACATGTGAGTCCTCCAGCCACTGCTGGTACTCGTTTGCGGCTGATGAAAACAACACCTCACACATGGTGGTGAGCTTCCAGACCAAAAACTCCAGATCCATTGGGTGTCCGGATCTGGGATACAAATTGGAAATTCAAAGAAGCACGGAAGACCGGAGTTGCACCCGAATAATCCCCAAACAAAATTTTGGCGTGTGTGGGGTCTATGGAGCTTTTTTTTTCCCCCAGTAGACACAGATAGGTCCCAGGAATTAATTAATTAAAAAAAAACCAAATAACACAACACCCACAGAGATGGTATCTCTGATTTTCCTTACACTGATTGTTCTGTGCTAAATTTTTTTTTGCTTAAAAAAAAAGGGCGAATCGTTGGTTGCGGAGTACTTCGCACCGTTACGTAGTTACTTCGACAACAGGCTTCACGATGCACGATATCAACCACTGTGGAAAAACAGGCAGGCCGCACTGTCTAGATCTCGGTTTTTTGAGCGGCTGTCTCACCACGAGTGCACCGGCGATGAGAAGTTTTGTGCAGATTTGATCAAGACATGTTTGGTGAGAGATGGTGAAAGTGGGAAGCGCGACGCGATTGAGGAGGTGACGTCATTTACCAAACTGAGTGAAAGTGATAGGCGCAAATTGGTGGATATGGCGAGGACGTCGCAATGGGCGCTGAGTTTAATGCTCACTTTGTGCTTGCGAGATCAGGATGAAGCGTGGAGAAAGATTGGCCTGTCTTTGGTGTCTACTGGAGCTTGCTCATTGAATGGAGATGGGGATGCAAACGCAATAACTTGTGGCGAAGATGTCCTGCGTTTGAGTGGTTTCCCTGCTTTAAGTGAAACTGTTTATGTGGAGCTCTCTCTGAGCAATTTCTTCGGAGCTAAGCTTGAAAATATCGACTTCTCCGGTGTTTGTCTAAGTGGGTGCTCTTTCGAAAAAGCTGAACTTTTTGGGGTACATTTCAACAACTCCTGTCTTGACAGCACTGTCATGTCTCGTGCTGTTCTGGACCACACCGACTTCACAGGTGCCTCACTGATAGAATCCAAATTCACCGAGGCAATCATCAAGAACTCCACAAGTTTCGACTATTCTAACCTGTGGAAGGCTGACTTGTCTCATATACGTGGTGAAGGAGCCGATTTTAAGTGTGCGTACCTATGTGAAGCCCATTTGGATTTGGCAATCCTGAAAGGAGCTTGTATGGAATCTGCTGTTGTAAGTGGAACAGACTTCTTGAAGTGTGATGCCATGAACTCTTCTCCACTGGAGGTGAGGGGTTTCACATTGGAGCAGCTACGTGGCTTCGGTTCAGTTGCTGGTATGGGACTACAACCCCCACCCCTTTGCTTATTGCGTTAAACAGGTCCCCATCCCGAATTCAAGATTAAAGTTGAAAATCAGCCACCAATTGAGAATGCACTTCAGCAGTGGATAAAAGCTGATACTTGTGACTGCCTCGCGTTGCCGAAAGGAAATTGGATGGAGGAACCTGACTGGGTTTCACCCCCAGGCACAACTTGCAATGTTAAGAAAAGTGACAAACTCTGGGAAATTCTTGTACAACTGATTCATAGTACCAGTGACACTGAGACTTTCCAATCTGGTGCATTTGAGTTTGCTAGATTGAAGAAAGCTGCAGAAC
Source organism: Pelomyxa schiedti (assembly GCA_020536535.1). Taxonomy (NCBI): domain Eukaryota; phylum Evosea; order Pelobiontida; family Pelomyxidae; genus Pelomyxa; species Pelomyxa schiedti. The sequence goes on along the minus strand of JAHLWZ010000346.1, from coordinate 34,648 downwards.
ATGGATCACTTCTTCAATTCCTCTATCAAGAAGTATGGAGTCCGCCTCAATACCAAGGGAAGACAGAAAGCGTTACCATCCATGACATTAAAGTTATCAATAATCCTCTCCTCTGGGCCAGATACCACGAAACTCGAAGGAATATTGCAACTAGTCTGAAGGAGAGAGGCATTTCCACACCACTTGCAGGCGTTTGTTGGCATGCCCCATTGGAAAACGGACTACCAGTTTTAAATGCAGAAATTGGTGAATGCTGGCTTCTACATGGTACCAACCAACTCTCTATGAAACAAATAACCAAGACGGGGTTCAATGCGAATTTCTCCAAGTACAACTGGTTTACTGGTTATGGTGCCCTGGGCAAGGGTATCTACTGTTCGGACTCGTTTTCCAAAGTATCCACATATGTTCAGTGTCCCGAGTGTTTGCAGAATGATTGCAGTTGCGATGCTCTAAAAGCTGTACTTCTTTGCAGAGTTGTACTGGGAAATGTTTATGTTGACAAAACGAAATCTCATAAATGGGATGATAAAATTCCTGCCGGGTACGACTCTGCATGGGGGCCTTTTTCCAAGCTCGTTCCCGACAGCTCTTTTTCCTCCAACGAGTTCTGTTTGGGAGATGCTCAAATATATCCTGAATTCTGTATTTTTTACAAGTCAAATACCTCTACTCCTGTGTGCGACAATGGCAGTACTTGTATCCCGACAGCAAAGCAGTGGTCTGCCCAATTTACAGAAGACTGTGCACCACTACCTATTTTACAAGCCTTGGATGAATTCCATTTTGTGCTCCAGGTTGCAAAGGATCCTGCTCGGTACCGAGCGAGCCTCTCTAAACTGTTCCAAGTCTGTTGTAAACAATTGGAACTGGATAAAACTGGCGCAGTTGCACAAGCTATCGAGAAGCTCCTTTTAGAAGTTGACAATGAAGGGAAGGGGCTTCAATCTACCTCTATTCTTCCTGCTCAGATGTACTCATACTTCAAAGCACGTGGAGACAATTTCTTTTCTTCCTCTGAATGGGAAAAAGCCATTTTTCACTATAAAATGGCCTTAGGAATCCAACTAAATCTTCCTGATGCTGAATTATTCCTCAATACAGCTCTGTCCAGCTACAACTTCACGCAAAGAAAAAATGAAGCAATGGTCTTCTTTAGAAAAGCTCACCAAATTGACCCTGAAGTTTCTTCCCTTGGAGTGCCCTTTTCTAGTAGGCTTTCTCTCACTTACTTATCTCTTGAACTTCTTCTCGACTCTATGCTGGTTTCTACTGAACCTTCATTTGTTCCCAGCAACGAGTGGGTAAAAAGGACCTTTTCATCTTTGTGTGATCTATTTGCCACTAAGGAAGTCAGTTCTTCTCTCTGCGAAACCTTCTACTGGAAGCTCGATTGGAGGTATAGGAATATTCTCGTAGAGGAGTTTTTGCATCAATCACGTTCTCCTGAAATTCGTTACTGGCTTGAAAGTATTCCTATCAGCTCAAGCGGACAGCATATTCCTTCTACAACAATACGCACCCAGTGGCAGAACCAGCTCCATTCGTTTTGTGCTCTGTCTCCTCTTCAGTTTGGAAGTATTAGCATTTCGTGGTTAGATGACTCGAGCCGACTGGTTCTTGCACCCTTGAAGCAAGATTGTGCCTCCGTTTTATTTAACGCAGACGGGTCTCTTAAACCCTCAAACACTCCATGCAGAATTTTACGGGACAATAACAAAGTGGCAGCCTACTGTGTTACTCCTCCCAACCAACTATTCAGGCGTTACTATTTTGATGACTTGCGGTGCCTTCTTAGTGGTGATCCCCAAGTAAGCACTCTCACGAAAATCACTCACCCCAACAAGCCGAATGACCCCTATCTCGCCTTAATGATAATGGCTCTTGATCAGTCTGATTTAACTCCAAAAACCTTCACGTGGCGGGTTATTGAATCCTTTCTACTCCACCCCCTGAGTGATACGTTTGACAATATTATCACGGGGAATGGCTGGCTCCCCGTTGTTGATAGTACTGGCATCAATGAAGAAAGCTCCACTATTAGCAGCGTTCTGCTAAAAATGCCGCAAATGAAGGAAAAAATCGATTTTCACGCTGTTACCGCCTTCTTGGAGTTAGACCCACATCTTACACTCTCTTCTTGGCTGAAAACCGTTCAGATAAACGTCCAACATATTCAGCAGCTGGTTGGTGGTCACTTCACCAGGGAACCTGACTTGCAGACCGATGTCATCCAACTGCTGGAGAGATTTCTTATCCTTCAACATTTTTTGAATTTGCCAATTGCAAAACAGTGGACACATGAAGAATTACTCAAATCTGTTGGGTCTGGATTTTTTCCTGATGTAAAGCACGGCTCTTGTCTCCTTCCTATGGCGGCAGAATCCCGCTCTGGCACCCAGTCAAACAATGTTAACTACTTATATGGCATCATATCAAACTATAGGCCGGTATATCAGCAATTTCTAAACATTCTTACGACAGTGCAACAAGACAAGCAACTAAACTCTTTCACTGGGGCTTCTTCCTCCCTCCGGCAAGAAGTAATCTCCCACCTCAATTTTTCCCAACTAGGGAAGTTTGGGGAGGATGTTTTTGAGGAATGCATTAAGAGTAAAGATACATTCTCTGCTCTTGCCTTGCATGGAGTAATGGAGTCCTCCGGTGTCCTGTTTGAACATCTTCTAGAAAGATCCTCTGGAAATTTACTTACTCTAGGGCTATATTCCTGTGAGATTCATGCCCTCGATTTGAAGTTCAGTAACTTGCATACGTTGTGCTTAGATCGGTGCGATATGCTCTATTTCCAGGCACAAGTGCCTCACCTGCAAGTTTTATTTGTAAACAACTGTCAGGGCCTTGGGGAACTCTCTTTGTCACTTGGAGACAATTTGATGGCACTGGAGATTAAGAATTGTTGCCAGCTAAGCACACTCATTTTGGAAGCTCCCCTTGGTGGGTCTGGTTTCCCGAAAATTCAAAAATTTCTTATCTCCAAATGTGATGCACTAAATTTGAGCAAATGCTCTATTCCCGCTTTGAACCCCATATTAGTGCACCATTACCAGTTCAACTCAGTAGGGTTTTGGCTGCAGCGCTACACAGAGATGTTGACATCTTTATTTTCTGATGGCAACAACGGTGATTTCCGTAACCTCATAAACCAGTCCTTTTTGCCGGTTCTACAGACTTTTCAGTTCAGCCATCTTTCATACAAGGATTTGGATGAAATAGTCTTCAAATATAAAACGTTGCACACCATGGCCAGTGCGCTGTTGCAAAAAGAATTACTACAACAAATAGCCGGCAATTCATACCAGAAGGAAATTGGTTTTACTTTAATGAACGTTTTGAGGGGACATCCCAGCTTGATTACGGGTTCTATTTTTAAAGATCTCCTTTTCAGTGGACTTTGTAAAGGCTCAACGGCACGAAAGATTCTGAAGCAGCAACCGGCACTTGTCAAAGAGGAAATATCCAAGACCCTGCACACCTCCCTTCATGACTGTGACTTGAATAATGAAAATTTCCTTGCCCAGGCCATCCTACTTCTCGTATCTACCAACGCACTTACAAAGGAAGAGCACAGACATGCCTTGAGCTCTTCATCTGCCATTATTTTCTCGGCAGGAATCAAGGCTTACAGGAAGTTGGATTTGTCTCATAAAGAACGAACTAGTGCGTTGCACTTTCTCATTGGAGAACGAAATATGGGTCCTACAGGAACGAAGGAAACCACTAAAACCCTTCTCAAATTTCTCCAAACGGACGAATCTTTGCGGAAAACAGAGACAGTCCGTTTTCTTCATTGGATTTTCTCTTTTATACCAGGCACTGGAATTTGGAGTACTCCTCACAAGAAACAGTCACCAGATGTGAGTCTCGCTCAATGGGCGCTGCAACAAGTGTCTGAGGTCTGTGCTCTCCCTGTCCTCGAATACATTCTTTGTAAACTGCGCAATATGTTCAAGACCACTACAACAAGTAGCATAAGATCCCACCTTTCTCGTACCCTTGCAAGTGTGGTGAAAGGAAGCAAATCACAAATGAATTCAGTTCTTCTCAACCAAGTTGTTGATACGCTTTTAAACGAGCCTCTTGGCCCACTTTCGGAAATTATACATGAATGTGGTTCATTAGTCAACAAACAACTTGAGATAAAACTCTTTTGTGCTCTATTGGGGTACATCACCCCATTCACATCCAAGGGTAGTGCTCTTACCATATCTCTTGAAACTGGTCTGAATATTTTCGATGACCAACGACAATCACAGGCCTTGATGCTCATGCTAGAGTTATTACAGCTTCCCCACAATTCAATCGGGAAGCTTACTCTCCAAAAACTAAGACAACACGTTATTGAAATGCATCACAGTGGGAGACCTATGACACGTGCTGCAGCTGCTTGTGTGCGCTGCCACATGCTATCTGCCGAAGAAGTAGAAAGGTTTATCACCCAAGAACTACTTAGCGACCTTGCAGGGAAGGATTTGATTTCTCAGGAAAGCGCACTATTGATGCTAGAAAGGCTTCTTCCTCTATATCCCCAGTGCTACACCCCACTCCTGGAATCCGAATTAATTATCACCCTTAGTGATACCTTCCATTCAGGAAGCAGTCATTTTCCCACAATGCTAAAATCCACTGGGCAAATATTAAAGTCCGCTTATGGGAACAACGAAGAAAAGTATTGCACAGTAGTACTCAACATTTGTAAATCTCTATGCCCGATCGCATCTTCACCAGGCCCCTTCAGGAATAAATCCCTTGAGGCATGGGTTGACATGGTTAAGTCCTTGTCAACAGGCCAACCAGGCTTTTCCGCAGATGTGTGCCTCTACACAACAGAAGCAATCCTCAACCAGCAAGCTCCTTCGCTCCAAGGCACGGAGCCACTTCTCCACAGCCTCCTGTCTCACCTCGTACTCAACATCGACGAAAGCGGCAAGCACGCGGTCTTACACTATCTACTCACTCGCGCTTCTTCCATCGACCTCATACCGTCGTCCGCAATCGCGCTGCTCCTGAAATCACTCACGTCGTCCATTCCGCTATCCACGCACTCGTACCTCTTGGGCCTGCTTTCCGCGCGGCTGCAGAACCAACTGGCCACCAAGTCAATATCCCCACACACGTTCTCTGCCCTCGGCGTAGCTCTGTCAGTCTCGCTTGATGATTTATTGCATCAGGGCACCTCCGCGAAGCCCACGAGTGCCTGATGAGCTCATGACATTGACTGGCTTCCCAGAGTGCAACACCACTATGTTGTTTGTATCACTTGCTATAACCCTGTGAAAAAAAATATTGTAGCTTCGGTATCTTTAATTTCGTCTCGTTGTCTTTTTTTGGGTGTTGTCACCGAATTTTCGTTGTCGAGCGAAAGAAGAAGAAAACATCAGGGATCCAAAAAACAGAAGAAGAAAACAATCAGAAATCAAGAAGCAGCACTATTACAAAAACTCAGATACGCGGGCAGTACCGGGGCACGTACGCTGTGAGCGTATTTTTCATTTACGGCGTGAGAAAACCATTGAGGATACGAGATCTCTGTCCTTATGGAAAAATTGTCTTCGGATTTGCTCGTGAGGTGCTTTTTGTATCTTCCTCTTCGAGGTAAGGCCACTGCTTGTGTTGTTTTATATTGCTTGTTTTCAATTGGTGCAAAATTTTTTGTTTCCCCTTGCCTTGAAATCCCTATTTATTGGTGGATCAGATTTGTTGGCTGTGTGCAGCACATGTAGGAGGATAAAGGCAGTTGGTGAGGATTCTCGTTTGTGGGTCAACTTGATGGAGAGACTTTGTGGCAGTGCATATAGGCAACCACATGCTGGACCTGTGGTACTGGTGAGAAACAACGCTAAGTTGACTTTTGTGGCAATGTATTCTGCTGAGCGCGCACAGAGCCTAGTGTATGTCACCTTCTTTTTTTTTTTCTTTCGGACCTCTGTTTGGGTACTTACTCCTTGCAAGGTATCAGGCACCTTGTTCTTCACCCCAATTTGTGGATACTAGTTGCCCTAGACCGGATTCAAACAATAGACGGGTATACCTCCATTAAACAACAAAAAATTAACTTATCCATCGGTTCTTAGAGTGTCTTCATTACTGCATCCCCAAAGTTATCACGAACAACATCACAAGAACGGCGGTTACTGCTTGTCCATTCCAGGGGTGATCTCTCTGATCCTGAACCTACAGTATCACAGGATATTGGGTCAAAAAACCTTTCTATGTCCCCATCTGTCCCTCCTGGTAGTTCACCAAAATCTCCAACGGCAATTGTATCCCTAATGCCACCACCGTCTACTCCTCCACCAATACCTCCATCTATTGTCACCCCGCCACCACTGCTCCCTCGTAGCAAGGTACCGTTTGAGGAGCCCCTCAAAACATCCGTTTCCTCTATGGAAATACCGGCAAGTGGACATTCACAAATATTTCAGCTCATGCTCCCTCCCTCAGAACCCCCTCCAGTACCCTCACCGATTCGTACTGGATCACCTCCGACTGCACCTCCCTCAAAGAGGGCACAAACTGAAACAACCAACATGATCATACCTCCCCCTCCAAAAAATCCTCCTCCAATACCATCAATATTGAAAGAAGGAGCTGACGGAAAGACCAGGGATAGAGAATCAAAGCATAAGAAAGTAATATGCGCAGGTAGTGTCATCTTTAATCATATCAAAAGCAGGATGACAAGTCTACAAAAGCCAAAAAGAGGAAGATTCCAGATGACAAGTCAAAAGTGAAACCTTCAAAAAATAAGGTAGGTGGTGCATTTCATTAAAATCCAGCAATTTCTTACAGACTTAGGAAATATATTGGACTAATACTGACGAGCTACCCGAGTACTCATTTTCACATATATTAACAACACCGTTGTGCAAAGAGATAAAAGCTGTTGTTGAAATGTACCACTTCAAATAATGTACCTTTTCTGATAACACAAAGGTTCATTCGCACATTTGAGAAACGCACTAAAAGGCTTCCGTTGGATGATGAATCTAAAATACTCAATGACTTCTTGGCATCTGCTGAATATACGATGAAAATTAAGCCTCCCTGGTGCACTATGCCATCAAACGAATTTGTAAAAGCCAAGGCAAGCATGAAGCGATATGTCTTTGGCCACTTATATAACTGGTTTTCACCTCCATTTGAATCGGCTGTCTCCTCACTTTACCAAGTATTTTTTTCAAAAGAGCTTTTCAAGAAAAGGACAACAAATTCCAACAACAAGTTGCAAGACTGAAGCCAGTTGTGACTCTTAGCACAATGGAAATTAAAATTCCAATAGATGCAAGCTTGATTCGCTCGTCTATTGAAGGTATCTCCCTTAAAAATGATATGCACTCAATCACTTCCAGAGCTGGAAGCTATGGACAAGGTTTATACACCTTACGAGAAAATAGCATGTATTTTAAAAGCATGCAAAGTTGTTATATGTACTGTCATTTCCTACTTTCTTAAGCGATGAGCATCTCACTTGGCATTACTGTCACTCAAATAGATGCCTTGCAGACCTCTGGAAGTTCAGCTGGTGCTGACGACTTTTTACCGCTCTTTATCTATATTGTCATTCAAGCCAATCTCTCACGAGTTATTTCAAATACATCATATCCAAAACAAACCGTCACCTACCATCTTAAGAGTTGCTCCCTAACTAATTGTCACGTTTGTAAGTAGGTTTGCTGACATGGAAGAGCGCATCGGTGAAGGATTTTGTTTTTACACACACCTAGTTTCGGCCTGTCTTTACATTGAAACCATGGACCCATCTGACCTGAATGTGGTTTCACCAGATCCAGAATCCTCCAGCCTCCGTGACAAGTAAGAAGTATCAATTTTACTTTTGGAAAAATTACACAAGAAGTGGAACTTCAGTCCCAACACCCACTGTGCCAAGCAAGTCATGGTTTTCCCATTTTCTCAATTGCCTTCTTATTTTCTATGTCAAGGCAAGCCGCTAGGAGAAGACCGTCACCTCAAATGCCTAGCAACGCCACTCCGAGTGCAGAAGTGTCCCCCGTTTCAGAGTCTAGCATGTCTGTTCAAGGCAGCAGTCCACTGGCCACAGAGGAAGCACTTCCATTTGAAATGGATGATGGAGAGCTGAAATCTTCCTCCCCAAACACTATCACGAGGACATCCAGTTCACCTAAAATTCACCATTTCATAGGTTTCCTCCTTAACATTTTCAATGAATCAAATAACAAACCAATAGGCACTCAAAGAAAGATCTCAGTGGACATTCTTTCTGGTCTCAGTTCCTCTACGTTACCAGTTGAACAAATGGTGAAAAATTTTCCTCAAGTACTTCCTTCCAGCTAAACACAAAAAAAAGGTTTGTAGCATAGCATCAGTCGGAACAGGTGAAATATGGGTTGGTCTCAGTACTGGAGAAATATTGATCTATCGAGATACAAGTGATTTCTCTTGTTCTGTGACTATACATAAAACACCAATTTTCTGCATGACGATGGTGGGCCATTCTGTCCTGTGCTCGTCTGAAAATTCCGAGTTGTACGACGTTGATATCCTTTCACACACAATTTCAAAGAGGGATTGCAGTTTCCTCGGAACTGTGTGTCCTAATTTCATCTATTTGTAAACTTACAGAAAAAAAAAAGAAGGTATCTTCACGCATACAAATCATAATGCCAGTACACATTGAAAACTCAACAGATGCCAAGGCCCTTGTGGTTTCAGTAACATCTTCAACCTCACATGCTGTTCTCCTGTCTGGTGATTCCGCTTCAAAGGACACTATCAAAACACAGATTGATGGAATCGCTACGTGCGCAACCCAACACTGTAATGAATTGTGGATAGGCACTAGTTCGGGCCTTATAATCGTGTTTGATGCACATAACCTCACTCTGGTACGGGTCATTCGCCTGCAAAGTGAATCTGTCACTAGCATGGCCAATGTGTGGTCAGAATCTTTTATTCTAGTTGCTCAGGGCTCTTCTCTCATTTCGCTGGATATCAACACTGGTGTGGCTGTTCAATGCTTTGAAAGGCTGGGAGAACCCCACACCCCGACAGCGGTGATTAGCAGTGGTACAACGACGCAAGGCTCTGTGGGTTCTATTAAAACCGGTCCAGCCCAACAAACCAACTCCATTGTGGCAGTGCGCACACTGTCTGACTTTGTAATAGCACTACAGCAGGATGGAAAACTCCTTGTGTGGAACAGGAAGGATCCCAAGTGCTTGCAAGTTCTCACCCCAAACAGGCCGGCAGTACAACCACCTAACACGGAAACCGTTCTTACACATCCGGATTTGTCTTCTACTGCACCAACCACAACGAACCAACTGCAATCACCACAAACAACACAAACACCAACGCCAACTCCAACAAACCCCAATTCACACAGAAACAGACCACTGCACACTTTTGTGGTGGCCGAAACAGCTGGACTGGTTTGCACCAACCCAGTTACAATATGGGCCTCTGTTGGTGAAGGCTCCACCACCCTTCTCATCTGGCAATAGTCCCTAGGGACTTTCATAACAAACACACCACACTGTACCACCACCCTACTTTATCTTCTCTCAACAATTGGACTATAGAAGTCAATTGGTTTTGGGATAATACTATCAGAAGTTTTTTTTTTATTATTCTTGCTTATTTTTTTGCCAGAGTTCAAGACAGTTCCTTCAAGTAACCATGTTGGTAGGCAGCACGGAGCATCAGAAGGTACTTTATTTGGGCAGCTACTTTTTTGCCTTGGTCAGTATCAGCAACCCGAATTCTCTTGTGCGGTGCTAGTTTCACAACGGAAGTGGTACCGCCGGGAAGAGACGAAGATTCTACCCCCTCAGAGACGCTGCTTGGGCTTGGTTCCTCGTTCCGCTCAATAACTCGTGCAACTGAGACAATATCAATTTCTTTCTCAATAGCACGCATGACAGAGACAAAGGGTTGATGAGAAATGAGCATTAATCCCCAGCTGTTGTAAACCAGTGTATACCCTGAGGTGATTTAGAACTATAAAGAACGAGGTCTGTATACCGGCAATCCCAGTCTCTTTTTGATACGCTTTGCTCATACCACCATCTATCACAAGAAGTTTTCCACTCGCTTTTACTGGTGATTCCCCTCTAGTCACCTTGACAGGGACATGCCCTAGGAAAACGTTGACCATAAAAATGGGTTATTAGCTTACCATTGATAATGTGACCACTATTGGGCTCTAACCCGAAATTTTGAAGGATGGATTCCACAGCTGTTATTTTGTCTCTAAATGTATAATATGGTGTATGGCCCTCCTGTAATCATGTTAGACAGAGTGAAAAAATAGGTTATACCGCCCAAGTGGCCTCTTCCCGAATAAACAACCTCTCGAAGGTAGCCATTTTTTTCCTCCCATAAAGGGGGGAAAACTCACCAACCCATAAATACCACATAGTATCTAAGAATGTAAAAACAGAGGGAAAAAGAAAGAAAGAAACAACCTTGTCCAAATGATTTTTGTGGGTGTCCAGTCTAGTGTAGTCAGTAGGTTGAAGAGTGGCGAATACATTACAGGAAGAAAATAGCCAGCCCTCACTGTTCGTTCTAATTTGTCCATAAGTTCTTTCCCTTCATACACTTGGCCCTCGATATGAAGTTTCTGGTGAAGAATTAAAGTGAAAAAATAATAACCTTTTCCAGAATACTTGTAAGGCTCCATCAGAATTGAGAGGTATGCCGCCATGGAATAATAAATTTCCATTATACTTAAGATACATAGAGCCGCGACAAAACAGAAATCGGGCATGTTGTTGCAATTTCGAGCTTGAAAGAAAGGACCCAACAAGTCTGAGTGCAATTAGAAAATGTCAATGCACTTGCATAATTACTTATCAACGAGCAGTGACTCCGATGGAGTGAGACTGTATGCTGATGGAAGAGGAGTTCTTGGACACACGGGTGTACCTTGTAGTGTCACGGACTCCCTGTCACTGCTAGAGCACCAAACACACGTACAAGGGCTGCGAAAATAAAGTGCAGATGTTAATTATGAGATGCAGTTTAACAAATACCTTGACGAAGTTGAATTTAGAGACACAGTTGGGAATAAAGTATCGATAAGATGGTACTGATTTCCAGCAATTTGGATTGTGCCTGTGGCGGGATCTACCTTATCTAGAAGTAGACGATTTCCCATGTCAAATTCGGGCCTCCTGTGTATCAACTTGCCGGCATTACAACCGATTTAATTCGGTAAAGAAAATACCTGGCCCTCCAGTTTGAATTGGAGTATTGCTACCGCCTAAAAAGAATAAACTCGTTATTGAAAATGTGAAGTTCCTACCTTATGCATTTTTGCGAGCAGTCTTTTTTCACCAATTGTTGGTACTTTACTTGAAGGGATATAAGGTTGGTCAGCAGGAAGCACTTCACTTATCTTTGGCATGAATCTTTTTATGCGTTACACTGTTATGTCTCACAGAGTAGAAAGAACTTTTCACATGGGTCATCAGCATAAGTCTCCATAGCAAATGTTGCAAGTGGTAATAAGTCAATTCCGTACGCACTCTTTCAATAATGAATGTAAGGGAAATCGAGGACCTCATGGCGGACGTAGGCACCTCAAGTGTTTCCAAATTTCCATATGCAAGAGACACACGTAGTACATGGCATACAAGTGCTGCACTGCCAGCAGCAGCGCCAAGCCACATCATTTCATGGTTTCTGAACACGCATTAAACCTAATGGAGACACATACACTTGGTACCCCCAAACAATATCTAGTTGGTCCTTATTTTGTCGCATCAAACTATCCAAGATTATGTGAGCCCCTGGGCCACGGTCGAATATCTATTTGATAGGTAGGCTATAAAATGAGCAAAAACGGAAGAATTACATCACCAAGTATGTGCAAGTGATCAACGGCAAGGGTTCGGATTGTTTCTGCCAGAGATGTAATAAGTGAAGTTGCTTCTCCAAGCTCAACAATGTTTTCAAGAAGAGCTAATCTAACTGTTATTGGATAATACTACTACTATTTCAAGAGTGCCTTCAAAATAGGGTTGTCTGGCTTCCGTACTTTCCCTCTCAGAGAGTAACTCTAAAATAAGGTCACGGTGATGCGGGGATACCGATTTTCTCATCTGAGTTTTGTTCTTAGATCTCCCAGAAAGAAAACTTGAAAACCTTTGACTGGCTGTATTTGAGTCCCACATAGCGAGTCAATTTAATTAAATTTGCAAGGACAGTCTTCAAGAAGAGAGAAGGATTTGTGGATGCCCTAAGAAGTTCAGGCAGCTTGTGCTCTGACATGTCGATTAGATCAGAATAGTTGTCTATTGAACTCGCCTGGGTAATAGACTATGAACGCGAGATGTTTACGGTCTTCCTCACTCAGCTCAGTTACAAAGAGGTCTTCGATTTTCTCCCTAATGATCCCACTGCCGTTCCTCATGAAGTGGCAAAAAGCCTCGTATTCACCATGTATATCTTCGAAGGAGAAGCTTGAACCATGTACCATGTATAACGGGGGAATAAAGTAAAGCGAATACCTGACATGACTGAACGCTCGTAATGAGAAACACAGTTAGGCCATAAAGGTAAAGTGGAGGAAACTCACAGTACTCTGTGCCTTTTGGCAAAGTCAAAATGGATCTCAGTTTCACTATCTCGTTAGATGCAGCATGTATGCTTGGGTACTGCTTGGTTAACAACTCCAGAACCTCTTGAAAAATACGTGAGAGATCTCCCACCAACAGCAGTGCAAAGGGTTTTTCAAAAAAAAAAAAAAATGAGTGTGCTGGCGTGACAATCATACTGACCCAGGTGATGTGTGATGTCGGGATCAATTCCAGAACCAATTGGATCACTTGCGGCCATCATCGTACGGCAAGTCATTTCTTTCTTTCTTTTTTTTCTTCTTGTCTCAGAGCTACGGCCATTACCGTAAAACGGACAGCAGCACCGTGCCGTTTCAAAAACGAAACAAACTCATCAGACATCTTCCAAGTGAGTGATTCCCGACTGATGGCTGTTCAATCAGCTGTCAACAATATCGTCACAGTGAACTCCCATTCCTGACTCCCATACTTTCTGAACCTCTTCGATGAACTAAGGGCATTTCTAGTAGATTTTAGATCAATTACCTGCGTAGGATGGACACAGCCGGGTCTCGGTTCGAGGCCGAGGTGCGAAACCTCGACATTGACCCCGACGCCATAACAACTGAACAAGTAGGACCTGTTTTGTTTCCGTCTTTTTTTTTTAGTGATGTGGTATGTTTGTTGTGCTGTTCTTCCCGGTCGTCTGGAAGCAGCCAGATTTAAAAAAAAACTAAGACCAACCACTCATGCCTTTCTGCCTTCCCCCTCCAAAAAAAAGGAACTCCTCAGCTTGCTTGGTGAAGTGTGGCCAGAAGCCACTCTGGTCGAGCGCCTGAGAGTCAAATCATTTTGGATCAAGGCCTGCCGAATCCCCAGGCCCAAATCTAATACTACCACAAGCACCCTCGCCCTCTCACTCCAACAACAACAGCAACAACAACAGCAGCCACCATTAAGTCAACCACCCCCGCAGATGCAAATGCAAATGCAACTGCAGCCCCCTATTTCTTCCTCACAGTCTATTCCCCTGCGCCAACCCACTCACATCTCGCTGCTTTGTGCCTGCACTCAGCAGGCTCTGCTCAAGTCCACCCACGATTCTCCCCCTGTTGCAATCACTGGTTCTAATGCTAGTGCTAATACTAATGCTAATGCCGCGTTTCCCACTTTCAGCCCGCTATCTCTAGTTCCATCAACTGCCTCAATTGGCTTCGAATCTGCCAAACCAGTTGTGAGTGGAGCTGTGTGTTCTCCCATAAGTAACACAGGCAGCAGCGGAACTGGTATCAAAAGTGACAGCTGCAGCAACAATAACATCAAAACGACAAGCACAACAAACACGGCCACAACTACCTCCAACAACAGCAGCAGAAGCAACAGTTTCGGCGGAAATGGTGCCGCCATCGCCAAGCAGGAATGCGAAAAACTGCCTATTTTGGTATTGGAACCACAGAACACTCACGCCTCACAGAAGGAAATGGTGGAAGAAATACAACAAGAAAACTCTGCCCAGCTGGATTTGGTAAAGTCTGTTGTCATGATGAAGAGCGACGACCGTACCGAAAAGCCGTTGGAAATGTCAAAGAAAAGTACTGGAAGTTCCTCAGCATCTGCAAGTCCGAGACAGGAGGCACAACCTGAGATTCTACAACAACAACACCAGCGCACAACTCAGGATACTTCCGTCTCTCAAGACGTTGGACAGCCATTGCAAGATGCCGATCTGACAAGCCCAGATACATCAAAAGACAAATCCACTGAGATAGACCCTAATAATCCTGAACCTGAAAAAGTAATCGAGTTACACCTGCAGACAAGCTCACAGGATGAGATTGCACCCATCTCCACGGACCATGCCGACCAGGCACAAATTGACAATGGTGCTGAAACTGAAATGCCAGAAAATACAATTACTACTGGAGATCCAGATACAATCCAAGGTGCCTTGGATGATATGCCAACATTTAGTCTCAATGAAGCTGAAAAAAGTAATTGTGATGTGAGCGCGACAACTGTGGAACCTACGGACCCTCATCTTAGTATCAACAATGACAATCCAGAAAAAGTTGACCCTGGCATAGCACCGCCTTCCAAACCTGAAATAAAGAACACAGGTCAAAGTTGTGAAGCACCCCCAGTTGGTCCTCCGGAAACTGCTGCTCCTTTCAAATCCATTGATGCGAACGATACCTCGATGTCAGACAGTGAGATCCCAACGTCAGAGAAGCAGACTGTTACAGCACCTCAAACTAGCAAGCACTCTGCGACACAGGTCACAAAAGTAGTGCCGCAAGCCACGAAAAAGAGCAAAAGAAGAATTGAAGTATCAGACTCCGATTCAAGTAGTGGGAGCAACACAGATTCTAGTTATTCAAGGAGCTCCGGGAGTTCCTCAAGTAGTTCTCAATCTTCGGATGAGGTTTTTTAACAAGCAAACTTATAAGGAAAGACTGACACCTTGTAGAAAACGAAATCTCACAAGAGGCATGTTTCTCACAAAGGCACAAAACCAGTAAATAAGGATGGCACTTCCAGAACGCCGCCTTGCCCTTCACCCATCTTACCAAGGGACTCAACTATGAGTGTGGGAAACAAACCATTTGTGTGCACTTTTACACTAGTCTCGCAAAAAAGGTTGCTGAAATGAATATTTTCTTTTCTGTTGTTTGAGGGAAGGGATTTGTATTATTTGAGGACTATTTGATTGTCTAGTGATATCATTATTTGTTTTAATTCTTTTATCAGTTTTTGATTGGCCAACCCTCTAGAAAACTCGAACAAATGGTTTCAGACCTGGGTGGAGACTGCACACCTGAAATTGAGGAACATACAACCCACCTCTTATGTGGCTCAGATAGAAGAAGCTTGAAATTGATGACCGCAATTGCGAAAGGTAGGCTTTGCCTTTGTACAACAAATAAAACAGAGAAATTGCAGGTTTGTGGGTTTTGGATGTTAAGTGGCTATCAAGGAGCCATGAAGCCAATAAACTACTTTCAGAGGAAGAGTTTGAGATGAAGGCAACATTCCCTGGAGCTAGTGTCTCCAGAAAAGCTCATGGTTTTGAATTCTGGTGACTAGTAAGTTTCCTGCTGAATCCATAAATAGAGAATGGCACACCCGGGATATTCCATGGTTTTACAATTTTTCTGGGATCAGGAACAAACTCCAGCCGTGAATCGTTAGAAGAACTCATTAAACTTGCAGGGGGAGCAACCGTAAATTCGCAACCGCAATTCTCTCCTTTTCGCTCACACCTAAAACAGACCCAGCAGCTGAAAGATGCTACTTTATGCATTCTGTCCCCCAATAAGCCTTGTAAATGCCCATTGGTTTCTGAATCGGTGGGTCCAGAGCTTCTCTTTTCTCCTCTCATCTGATTGTTCTTTTACAGTGGCTCTATGACTCCATACAAAACTACAAACCACAAGCCTGTGATGCCTATCCATTCAAGAAGAAACCGTAGGAGAAAGAAAAGGACACATAAAAAATTGTTTTGGGATTCATATCGAACCTAAGCTTTATTGGGCCGTTTTGGTGGGGCTTTTGCTGTTGGTTTCAGGGGGGTATTTGCATTTAAGGTTGTGTTTAGGTTGGTACCGGCGTTGGTGTTATTGCTGGTGTTTGCGGGAGTACCAGGTTGCTTAGAAGCTTGCAAAGAATTCCGGCACATTTCAACAAGTGCGGAGGAGGAATGTGGATTTGGCTTCACTTTCTGGCGTGGTACCTGTTTGATGGTGTTAGGGGTTATAGTATTGTCTTACGGGGCTACCTGTTTGTAAGAGGATTCGAGAGCTTGTCTGAAGGCACTTATTTCTTTCTCAAGCAGAGACTTGAATGTAGGGTCCAGTTCATCTTCACCCTCGGCACAGTCATCACTGACACTGTCATTGTGCCTGTGACATCTATTAGTCGTCGGGAGTTAAGGAATTCGAATTGAAAGAGAATTGGGATGTTACATAGGAACTTGGGGAATCGCGGCAGTGGCAGGGGTACTTTGGGGTGCAGGTTGATCAGAGGAGGTTTCTTTACAATTCGCCCAGAAAGCTGGGAATTTGCCGTTAAAGGCTGCCATTTTAGCCTGAAGTGAGCTGGCAGATTTTTCTGGAAGTACAATAGGTTGCTGTGTGGCATGGCTTGGTTTGGGTTGAGCCACAGAGACAACCGTAGGTAAAATGGGTGATGGTGGTTGTGCCTGCGAACTTGCGGGTGCTTTTTTCGAAAGCGCGGGGGTTAGGGTACGTAACGGGAAGGTGGATACCGGAATTTGAGTGAAAGTGGGTGCAGATGATGACCTTGCAGGTGTGTTACCGTTGATTTTTGGGGCTAGAACTGACCCAGACGAAGTGGGGATATTTGATGCTTTGGTTGGTTTATTGAGAAGTGATTGGGATGAAGTGGAGTTGGGTTTGTTCTTAGGGTTAACTACCTTCCCAGGTTTTGGGTTTGATGAAGGGGGTGCGTTGACTGTGAGAGAAGGTGGTTTCTTCGTGGCTGGCTGTTGGGTTGGGGTATCAGCTGAAGGTTGCTTGGGGAGTGCTTTCTTAGTTGAGTTATTGTGTTGAGTTTCTATATTTTTGGCGGCTTTCTTTCCACTTGGGGGTACAACCAAATTGGAATTGGGAGTTCCTTTGTTCTTAGAGCTCTTATTCTTAGGTGGTTCCTGTGGAGGAGTTGGCTGTGTGGTATTTTTCCTAGAGTCTCTCTTGGCAACGTCTTTATTAGACACCTGCGGTCTGGGGGGATTTCCTTTCACTTGCTTCTTTTGTTGTTCTGATCCCTTGGTACGCTCCTTTTTTGGAATTGCGATGTTCTCACTGTCTTCGTCTGTTTCTTTTTCTTCTTCGACTTCTTCCAGATCACTTTCATCTTGGCTTTCTTCATGGTCACTACTACGATCTTCACTTTCACTGGCAGTTTGCATTTGGTCTTCACTGGTATCACTTTGTGAGCTTGCACTTTGTTGCTCAGAGTCTGTCTCCTGAACATCTTCTGTTTCCTCCTCCTGATTGTCCGAGTCACTCTCAGCTGTCGATTCAGTCCTAGTAGCTTCACTGTTGTCAGTGTTGGCCTCTGATTCAGTGGCTTCTTCTTTTTCAGTTGCAGTATCAGAGGGCGACGAAGAGAGCTGGGATTTAGGTGCCCTCTTTTGCGCACTTTGTTTGGTAGTTTTTGCAGGTTGCGTTTCCTTTGTGGAATTTGTAGTTTTAATGGATTTCTGGGAGGTTTTTTGTGCCGTGACAGTATTTACGCGTTTATCTTGCATTTTACTTTGGGCTGGTTGACGCACTTTGGTCTTAGCTTTTCCACTGGGATTGGGTGAGTTCTGCTTTGTTTTGTCTGTCCCTTCTATGAGCTCCAATAACTCCTTTAATGATCGATTATCAGTCCGTTTGATTGGAGGAGGTTCTGTTTTGTTTGTTGTTAAAACTGTTAGGATCCTGGTCCAAAAAGGAAGAGAAGGCACTTGATGGGGCGGTAGATTTTTTCTGTTCCTTGGAATTCTTCAACTTTTGTCTGAGTTTGTCTCTTGCAAGCTGATACGGACCTATTTAAGGTAGTAATACCGCGTCCTACAGTAGGGTAAGTGGGAACTTTACTTGCTATCTCAGAAAGAGCACAGTAGGCACATGACATTGAATTGCATCGTCTACAGCCATCTCCTGTTCGGTATCATATTCAAATTCAAGGTGCTCTTGTTAGGTGTTTCATATGTGTACGCATGTATTTGCGATAAGGATGCAGTGCGATTTTATTGTTGCTTCAAATAAAAACCTTTGGTGATAGCTTTTGGAGGCTTGATAGTATACAGTTTCTCTGATTCGAGTGAAAAAAGTCTCAAACTATGAAGAAAAACGAACCAGATACATTGTCCACAGAGTAGTCCTCAGGGAGTGGTTCTGTCTGATAGCCCTCATCTGAACCATCCCTGGCACTGTCTTCCAGAGGAGGTGTTTGATTGGGGTTGTTGGTATGCCCTAGGGCATTCTGTGCCAATTGTTCACACTGTGCAATAGTGTTTCCGTTCTTATCGATATACTCTTCAAGAGGGCCTTTGGAATCCTCAACCTCAGCTTCCCCTTCGTCTTCCTCTTCTTCCTCTTCTTCTTCGTCATCATCATCCTCCTCCTCGTCATACTCCTCCTCTTCCTCATCCTCATCATCACCTTCGTCTCCATCATCTTCAACATCTTCGTCACCATCCTCTCCCTCGTCATACTCCTCGATGTCGTATACATAATTGCCATCATCACCTTCCTGTGTTAATACAACACTCTGCCCCCCAACAACAGCTTTTACACCAGTTGAAGTTGCAATTAAATTCTGACCCTCCTTTGTAATGCTGCCGTCTTCAGGGGTGATAAAGAAGCCCTGGTTTGACCACACATTTGCCGCAATGGTCAAAATATCTTCAGCTGTGTAGGAACACAGAGGATCTGTAGCCTTTTTTTTTTTTAGAAGGGATATAATGCTTTGTCCTTGGGATACCGTTTCAGGGGTACCATCCTCCGCCATATGAATTACAGCTGCAAGCTTGTGTGAATGGTGTTGTGGTGATTGTTGCAGCTGCTTCTGCTGTTGCATTAGAGCAACAACTTTGTCTAAGATTGGGGAGCTTTGATGCTTAGAGTGAAGTGATTGCTGCTGCCGTCTATGCTCACGAACATGGGACGCCAAGGCGTTACTCTGCTGTGCTGTTTCTTGTGGTAATGTACTACATTGCGATTGTTGCACTTGCAACTGCTGTGCTTGTGACTGCTGCCCTTGCTTTGGGGAAGAGGGTTGATGATGTGTATGGATAATAGAGTGGTTGTGAGAGTGAGGAAGTTCAGCTGGAATTTGTTGATGATGTTGCCGTAAATGCTTACATGACGGCGGAGATGGAACAGTTTTATGTACTGTGTGCTAATAGAGGTTGAGTTAGTATTGATTGCAAATTTTCAATAATATATGTGGTGTACTTGATGCTGGGCAAGATACCGCTGTAGCACCTCTTTGTTAGATGTCCACCTAAGTAAAAAAATTAAAATAATAGGTAATTCTTAAAAAAAAAAAAAAAATAAAATAAAATAAAATAGCGCACTTAAGGGCACTACTGACGATGCCATCAAATATGTGACAATAGCGGTTGCACTCTACGGGCAATGTGGGTACTGAAGAAGTTGTAGGTACTGGTTGGTGTGAGGATTCCTTTGGGTTTTGCACAGGAATATGCGGAGTATCTGAGGCTGGTGCAGGAGAACTTGTGGACTGTTTTGTAGTGCTACCATCCCCTAGAAGGGATTTTACTTGAGGTAATACAGTTTGCACGATAGCATCATCAAAAACGATATGATGGAACAAACCCTATTTCGTTTAAGTTGATAAGATAGAACGGTTTTGTACCTTTATCACATCGCCAAAATTGATGTTGAACTGAATTAGAAAATGTGTATAAAGGGGCTCCAGAACAGGATCCAGTACTTGGCTCGCTTTTGTAATGCTCTCAAATGAGGCCCCAACAAGGGTGACAAAGTCAGTTGCGTTGGCTTTTTATCATGTTAAATGTGTATGAAAGAGATATGGAAGCTAACATTGGCTCATGAGCGGGGCTGAGGATGAAATAAATTGAACCAGGTGCGATCTTAGATGTTGCATCCAGGAAACTGCTTTGTTCTCCAATTTCAAAAATAGAGATACAGGATTGATGTTACATAGTTTACATGTGCAAATCAGCCTGTGAAGAACGAGAGACATGTGAGGTTTGTTTAGAATTTTGACAACGTTGGTACCCTCTTTCCAGTTGTTCCCTTGTGGTAGGGCACGTTGGGTCTTTGAAAATACTGCCAACAAGATTTTGTAGTTCCAACCAGTATCCTTCGTCATCTGGAATGACCACAGGAGAATGGGCTTGGGGTCTCATCTCGGAAGTGCAAGCTTTTGTTATGGTGCGAGACAGAATAGGAGTTGATGAAGGTTTGTTGGTTACAGGTGATGCATGTGAGGGAAGTGGGCCACAACAAGCTGGTACTTTGAGAGCAAATTTTTTCTCTCTTGATAGTTTTTTTGCCTCTTCAATGCTTCCAGGGACGACAATGAAACCAGATGACATGTCCACAGAAGCATTTGATTCACTACCACCCCCACCACCAGATGTCCTAGCGGTGGAAGTCGTTCCTCCGCAGTTACTGTTATTGGCTTTGCACTCACTGTATTGTGTCCGTTCACACTTACGGTACTGAGGGTACTGTGTTGGAACGGCAGCAGAACACTGAATTTGCCACTGGGCTCGTGTGGGGCACATGCAACCGTTTTGCTGCCATAACCAATGTTAACATTATTGATAATTACCCTGTTCATTAGACGAACGCAAAACGATACATCCAATACAAAAAAAGGTCATCAACAGACATATTGAGAGGTTTAACATAGACATACACAAGTTTGAGGAGCTTCCTTGTGCCTGTTCAAAAATTGCCGTGCAAAGTCTTCTCCTCCGTTCTTAAGCATTTCTTCACCCCGTGTAAGTCCAAAATAGTGTAAGTTGACCAGGAAACCTTGTAACGCTGACCACACTCGTGTAAATTCGCGGCATGTAGTCTCAGAAGCAGGACAACCCTCGCTCTCATTGGAGTCGTCATATGCATCTGTGTCCTCAGCAGTCTCACAACTATTGCTTCCACTTAAATAGTCGCTGTCCCCCTCCACACTAACGCCAATAGTAATTCTACTCTGGCTACTACTCCTGCTTCTGTTATTTGCTCTTCCTGAAGGTGGCACAGTAGAAGTGAAGCCGTTTCGATCGAGTTTGTCAATAGCTATCAAGCTTCTGTCATATTCTCTACTTGCTGCAACTAAACCAAACGAAAAAGATAGTGTGTGAAAGAAACGGCAGGGATTAGAATAAAGGTCAACACTGAGGGGAAGAAAAGGGGGGGGGGGGGGAAGGAAAAGGAAAAAGAAAAAGGGTGATAAATGTCACACACCACATTCACTGCAGTTGCATGTAGGTGGAACTCCCCTTGCCCGACCGGGGGGCCTCACGCCGCCCCCTCTTCCTACCCCGCCCTGAGCTCCCGCCTTGTTTCCCACAGGCACGTTATTGCCGCCTCCTCCTCCTCCTCTTCCACCACCACCACCACCCCCGTTGCCGCTGCTCGCGCTTGTCCCTGGAGTCGCCGTCGCGCTCGCGCTGGCACTCGCGCTCGGTGCCCTGCCCGTCGCCCCGCTGGCCGTCGCTCCGCCGCTCCCTCCCCCTCCGCCCCCGCCTCGCCCCATCGCAGCCGCGCTGCCCGAGCTCGAGCTGGGTACAGCCGCCGGCGCCGTAGTCGTCGTCGTCGTAGTAGTAGTCGTCGTCGTCGTCGTAGCAGCCGCTACGCTTGGTGCCGTCGTAGCCGCAGTAGCAGCCGCCCCCGCGCCCCTCGTCGCGCTTGTCGCTGGGGCGGGCCCCGGCGCCTTGTGCTTCTTTGCCGGCGCTGGGGATGCGATCTGCTCACGTTGTTGTTGCTGTTGCTGTTGTTGTTGGCGATTTTGTTGCTGCTGCTGTTGCTGTTGTCGTTTGTGTTGGTTGTTTTTCGGTTGTTGCTGATGCCGTGCATTGATGTCGGCGCTGCTACTACGTGCTGGCTTGTTCATTTCGATTTCGTCTTTGGGCTTTCTAATTGTGTTTTGATTTTTTGATGTTTTTTTTTTTTTTTTTCATCTTGGGCTCCAATTGAGACCCTGGGACAGGGGCGGGGCTGGAATTTGTCGATGTTCTATTGAGGAACCATAGGCGGGCGATCAAATGGGAATGTGGAGGTGTTGTTTGGGGTCAGGATTTATGAGGAGGTGCTCAATCAACTTTTTCCATGCTTCCTTCAAGCTAATGGGGAAAATGAGTCAGTTGCACTGAGGGATTCTGCAAGGGGAAGGTACCATGAGGTACTTGTAGAATGAATTTTGTTTGTCCATAAAAGCCGCTTTCGTATATAACGGTTCTGTGGAAGCAACTTGGGATAGCCAAGGGTGCGCCAGACAATCAGCTAAAGTCAGCTAAGCTTCAAATAAAGAGGTGCCAGAAAGAAGACCAAACCTGCAGTTGGTCTTTGATCGGGTGATACTGTCAACATCATTTGTATGAGGCTTTTGGCACCGGCAGACACATTACCAAACAGATTGGCAGGGAAGTAAAGCTTCCCCGAAAGGATGCGCCGTAGAGTTTCATCCAGAGAATCCCTATATGTTCCTTAATCAGTGTTTGGAACCACTTGTCCATACGCATCAAAAGGCATATAACCACTGAGCATCACGTACAACAATACTCCCGTCGACCTTCAGTAATGTAAACAAAGGTACTCATCATCGTTGGTTGTTTTGTGTTTGATTCATACCACACGTCACACTTGTTGTCATATTCTCCTCCTTGGAATACCTTCAAAAGGGTTAATGCTAAGTCCATCGTGTAATGGTAAGGAAAACCTCAGGTGCAACATATGAAGGAGTTCCACAGGGTGTTACAACTGACGGCTCCATAACGGAATCAGTTGCTGAGCTAGTAGTCAAGATTTGAAAGAGTGACGTTCACTTACCAAGACCAAAATCAGTAATTTTCACATTCAGACCCTGCAGTGTTATTAGTCTTCTAGTAACAGATAAGAAAATGAGAAATACTGTAGAGTCAACACAGAGCAAGTTTTCAGGCTGATATTACGTTAAAGAAAGTGAGAATAGAGTAAGCAATACTTTCAAGTCCTGTGGAAAATAAGTTTGTATCTTGAAAATGCCAACAAGTGAGAGTTTACCCTATGAATGATGCCATTGCTATGCATGTAATCCACAGCTTCAAGGACTTGTCGAAGAACGTGACGTGCTTCTTCTTCAGAAAGTGAACCTCGTGACACAATACTTTGCCAGAGTTCTCCACCTGTAACAAGCTCGATAATCATGAATACACTTTCCTCTGTTTCAAACCTACCAATCTTTAGAGGGTAATGGCACAACTTTAAAAAAGTATTACACGTCTCTTAGGTGCACAATATTTGGATGGGTGAGTTTCCTCAATATGACCATCTCTCTAATCAGAGATTAATGGGAAGACAGGTCAAGCCGTGTCTACACACCTGCGAAGGAGTCGCATTGTCTCAGGTCTTAAGGAGTTTTTCTGCAGTTTCTTTACTGCAACAAATTCGCCTGTTGCTTTGTGAACCCCTTTGTAGACCACACTGAATGTACCCTTCCCCAGAACAGTGGGGAGAATCTGTTTACATTTTAAGTAAACAACACAGTTGCTGGCTCAATGTATTGTACCTCATAGAGCTCTTCAATTCGTCCTTCAGACAGATAGTTTGTTGGGCCAGCCCCAGGGTCTTGGCGCTGAAGAAATTGTGAGAGAAGAAATGGGTAGGTGCTTGGCATACAAAGAAGTCTATCTTCTTTGGCTTCCACGTCTCAGCATTTTTGGAAAGTACACAGAGAGTAGACACAGGAGAAATGCCTAGTATCTCTGATATATCAGCAAAGAGTTCAGTGGCACCAGAAGTCCGTGTGGTTGTGAAAAAATGAAACACCTATGGACCATTTAGGTAAATAAAACCTCCAAGGGCCACGAACCTTCTTCGCAGCGTTTGTCAAGAGTTTATCGCGGTGGCCAACTAACCATGATCTGCATGGTGCTGGGAGGTGATTTGCCTTCAACATGATGAAAAATTGAGAAAAAAAAAAAAAAAAAAAAAAAAAAAAGGTGGAGCGCCATTACATATACTGGAGCGCCTATGTAGACAGTCGTGTAGGACTCAAGGTGTGACCAACCGCCAAGTGAGGCAGTAGTCTCCGCCAAAGCATCCATTTCCATTTGTGCGTCGTTATGCGCGTCCGCAGTAGATGCGGCGCCAGTGCTGGCCGTCGAGGCCGTGGTGGCCGTCGTGGCGGGCGTCGTCGCCGCCGGCTGGGCGGCACTCGGTGTGCCTGTGTGGTGGGCCTCGTGTGGGTCCTGGCACGGCGTAATGCGCTCCGCAACGGGCACCGTAGTGACCTTGAACTTGGCTCTGTAGCACATTTTGATGTACTGGATCTTGCCAATCCCCGACTCCCTCGCCCCCTCGTCGTCCGCGCTCGCGTGCAAGACGCCGCCGCCCTGGTGCTGCGCCTCCAAGTTGGGCGGGGCGGCGGCGGTCGCGGCCGTCGTCGCCGTCGCCGTCGTAGTCGTCGTCGTCGTCGGCGGGGCTGTGGCCGAGCGGGCGGGCGTAGCCGCGGACAAGTTGGGGTCGAATCCTCCTCCTCCTCCTCCTTTGTCCTTCTTGCCGCCGTGCTTTTTCTTGCCGGTCTTGTCCTTCTTGGGCTTCTTCCCCTCGGCGCCGACAGCGGCGCTGTCGAGGATCTCCAGCAGATCCGCGCATATCATCGCCGCGATCTTGCGGCCGACCGCGCGCGTCGTGCCGCCGTACGAGTACACCACCACCAACTTGCTCGTCTTGGTCGCCGTCGCCCCCCCGTGCGCTCCCACGGTAGTTGTCGCCGCCGCCGTCGCGGTCCCCGTCGCGGCGCCCGTCGCCGCGCTAGTCGTCGGCCCTGTGGTATGCCGCATCACCAACAAAAGAGTTTAGGTTTTTGCCGACCGGTGTAAACAAGTTACAAGAAAGCATGTATCTTTGCTTTTACTTTACAGATAGCAGATTCCTCATTGCTCTAAGTGCCTTCTATCAGTCCACGGGCATCGAGGCTGGGTCGTGCGTTGTGCTTGCGGTCTTGGCGAGCGCGAAGTGCTTTTCGAATTCTTGAAGGCACTTAGAGCATCCGTATTTGTATTCTTGGTAGCTCGGGGTAAATGTTTGGGTGATCACCTCGAGTTTCTGGGTAAACGATTCCAGCTTCTGCGCTTCTTGCTTCTCTGTAACATTTGCAAAGTTAGTTTATCACCAGGGAATAATGGAGTAATACCATCTTGAGAGGATGTGAGGAGTTCGGAAAGGCGAGATACGGGTCCACTGGCACTGGTGAGTTCGGGAGAATCGAAGTTCATAGGTGCCGGTGCTTGTTGGAGTGACGTGTTTTGTGACATCATGACAAGAGCCTGTTGTGTTGGCGGTGGTGGTGCCGTTGTCACGGTTGATGTTACCATTACTGGCCCTGAGTCCGCCATTGATGTGCTCATGAAGTCCGGAGAATTCTTGACAGCCGCATGGGGGCCGGAGGGCCCTGTCTGACTGGCGAATATTCCTGACAGGTTCCCAATGGTGGCGGTATTGGGGGTTGCTGCAGGTGGTGCTTCGAGTGGTGTGTTTCGTATCACGTGAGTGACTCCCACTTGTTGCAACTGGGTTGAGGTCTGCGGCTGGTGTGTAAATTGTGCCTGTTGATGAAATTGGGGCATATTTGGCACGCCTTGTGAGGGCGGGTACGGGTAAGCATACACTCTCTGGGGTTGCTGTGATTGTCCTGGAATTAGGGGCACCTTTTGCGGTGTGTTTGTTTGCACCAGTGGAAGTTGAGTTTGTGGAGGAAATTGTGGCATTAATTTGCCCAATTGATGAGATTGCGTTTGTGTTTGAAGAGCAAGTTGTGCATTGACTGACATTTGCGGTGGGAAGGCCTGAGATGGTATTTCTTGAGGTGGTTGCAGCTGAGGTTGCTGAGGGAGGGCTGTTTGCTGCTGTTGCATGTACATTGGAGGTGTGGTACCACTGGCTTGAAGTTGAGTGGAGTTGGGAGGAATAGAAATCGGCTGTGTGCCGTACCGTGCATTGGCGCCCAGCTGATTCTGTGCCTGCTGCTGGGTCAGGTGTTGTTGCGGCTGCATGTGTTGCTGTTGCAATTGGATTTGTTGATAGTGCCGCAACTGCTGCTGCTGCAACTGTAAAAGTTGGGCCTGCTGTGGAAGTGCCATATTCTGTGGTCTCATTTGAGCGGATTGTGGTGCAACTTGGGAGGGTGCCGGCGACTGTCTTGTCGGGTGTTGTGCTGATAATGCTGTCTGATACTGAGATGCTTGCAGCTGTTGTGGGACTTGCTGTAACTGGGCTTGCAGTTGTTGTGTTTGCTGCGGGGGAATTCGTTGGTTATTGGGAAATTCGTCTGGGGTTAAATCCACAAATTTTGCCTGAGAGTTTAACTGTGGGTTGTTGATGTTGATATTCCCAACAGGGGCATTTGAAGTTAATGATTGCTGCTGCTGTTGGGGGGGTTGTATGTATACTATCTGTGGTTGAAGTGAAATGGACTGTTGAACCTGAGGACCTTGTGGCATTCCGTGCTGCTGAAGAACCTGTGGCTTGGCAGGCATTTTTGGCATGAAGTTTGCAGTAAATTGTTGCATTTGTTGTGGTTGCTGTGATGACGCTTGTGGCATTTGTTGTGGCGCTTGAAGTTGTTGATTGCCTTGTAAGAGTGGTTGTGGCCTTTGTGTCAATAGTTGCTGAGGCGGCAGCACAGTATTCTGAGGAGCTGACTGCCGCAGGTTGCCGATCTGGCGCTCAAAGTGTTGCGTGTGAAGACTCAGAGCGGCATTCTTCTGGTGGTTTGGATTCCTCAACGCCTCCTCGAGAGAATTCGAGATTGCAATCCGATACGCCGCCTGCACTCAATCAAAAGAAGGTTGTGTTAGATTCTCAAACTTACACTCCGCCAAGGTTATTTGGGGAGCGACAATGCGTGCGATGTAATGTTGGGTGATCCTGATTGAAAGACTGAATAATTGAATGTGATGGGATTAACACACACACACACACACACAAAGCGCGGCTATTACACTAGCCAACACATACACACCAAGTTGTTCGTGTGTGCCCTCGCAGTTTCAACTTCGAGTAATTTAAGCACCTCCGTCACCGTCGTATCTGGATGTGGTGGCCTGTGTGTGCGCGTGTTGATAGAGAAAAAGGAGGAAAGAGGGAAAAACAGCGGGGGTGCGGGCGACGGGAAGGAGGAGGAGGGGAGGAAAGAGAAATGTCATCATCACGAAGTCCATCCCACACACACGCACAGCAGTTGCTTTAGCATCTCCTTGCGCGCTACATCAGTAACACCCTGTCGCGCCATCTGCTGCGCCTGTTGGGGTTGTTGTGCCTGTGTTTGTTGCTGTTCGTTGCTCATTTCCCGCGTCGGCAAAACAAAGTACTACGGAATGCCAGCAAATGGGGATTTTTTTTTCTTTCTTTAAACAACTTTCTGGAGGGCCCAAGCAGCATATCAGGATTTTCATCGAAGAGTAACCTCAACCCCATTGAGACTGGCACCAAAGCCAGTCCAGTCAGCTTCGGCAAGGTTCTGTCTGATTGCTGCATCCAGCTGGGACCGAATTATTTTCGCTACTGGGTCATAGCCTGTTACATTGGACAAGAACTTGGAGCCGAAATGGGCAAAAGGGCCAGGCACAGTGTTTTTCACAAGTCGGCTGAAGGTAATTGGTTAATGGTGCTAAAGTCAAGGGAAACATACTCGACATTGACCACAATTGGAGCGTTAATGATGTAGTCAAACCCGGACCAACCGTTGTTGGGAAAGCTCTCCCTGAAGCCGCAGCCGCCCATCTCGGACTCGATGTTTCCACCGGACTGCTTGTAGAGTGAGTCCATCAGAGAGCGCTTCATTCCATCTCGAACAGAGTCCCCACAGCCGTTCATGACCCTCATCGTGATGCGGATGTTCATTCTGACCTGCATCTTTGCAAGGTGGGATGTGTTTGTTGTGTGTTTTCTGTCTCTTCTTGGGTTTTTATTTTTTTATTTTTTAATGGGTTCCTTTCCCTTCCTTAAAAAAGCTCTTCGATAACGTTTCCGGTAATTCTTATTCCACGAAAGAACAGAAGATCATGTGCAAGTGCCCAGATATCAAGTGGGTGTTTCTGCAGCAGATGGACTGTGTCCTTTTATGGCCGAAATGCAAGTCAGATAAAAAACGGAACAAGTAACTTTGCTTTTTTTGAATTTTAAAATTTACTTTACCCGAAAGAGAGAATAAAAAAAATGTCAGAGAGCGAAGCGCACTCCCAGACGAGGCACAGGCACCGCCACACACACCACCACACCACTCATCATCGCCGACGGGCTGCGTCATCTACAGGTTTGAGTTCTCTCCTGTTCGATGGCTTACATTTAATAATGCACACAGAGGAGGAAAGTGAACCTGAAATTGACCCCGAGACTACAACGAAAGGTAGTAACATTCAACAGAGGGGGTGCAGGCTTACGAGTTTTTTGTCCCAGATCTGGCGTTGAGAGCATGGCTGAGACACATTGATGACGGTTGGGACTTTGGTCTGGAGAGGCACACCGTCCCTCTTCTCAAGCAAAAATATGACCTCAAAAAACTCATTGATGTGTGAGTATCTCTTCTTCTTTTATTGTCTCTGTGGCGCCCCCATGATTCGTCAACAACATCCGTTTCTGATGTAAAGTTTAGGGGCACCAACAACACGATCCTGGAACAAGCAGGCATTACTAACCCTTTGGAGAGGCATCTGATAAAAGCCCAGCTCAACGGAGAACCACTTCCACAGACTCAGGCCAATATCCCAATCCGAATCGACGTGGTGAAGGTGTCCAAGCTCGACGTGGACTTGATCAACCACAACTTCGGATTGCACCTGGTCATCACGATGAGCTGGAGAATGGGGGATGTGGACAAGGTACTGTTTAGCTCCTGCAAGGAGGGGCTGGCCATTCCCAGCACGTTGCCCGAGGCAATCCGCACCGCGATGGGTGGCGGTGGCCTTGGTGTTGCCAGCGCACTGTCTTCTCCCTTGGATCAACTCACTGGCCAGAAGTTGGATGTCGATAAAGTCTGGAAGCCAGTTTTGTTTATTGAAAATGCAACCCAAACAGGTCTGCCAGCCAAACTGTCGCACCCCTCTAACAACTAACCACTTTCCGCCAGACATACGAAGTGAGTTCATCACAGTGGGGGAAAAAGGGAAAGAGGATACCCTGTTTTACACCATCATTCTTGCTGGCAGGTTCGAAGACCACTTCTCACTGCGTAACTTTCCGTTCGACAAGCACCTGTTCCGTGTTCTTGTGCGCCATGACACCACCAAGCAGAAGGTGAGAATCACTCAGAGTGAAAACTTTTTCGTGTTTGTTAACTTTCAATCCCAGTCTCAGAAAGTGACGTTTGAGTTCAAGGGGTTTGGATACACTGAGAGAGACTGTGACGAAGTGGAGTGGGTCACTGGGTTTCCAGAAAATCCCAAGATAAGAAAACTACTGTGCGTGATGTTCCCATTTGGTGTTACATATATTCACTTACAGAATGAAATATGCATGTATGCAGGCCTGAGCCCACAACCAAGGCAGAGGGGTTTTGCATCCAAACAGAAGCAGAGAGGCGGTCCGGGTTCTATGCTGGAAATCTGATGACACCCCTGTTCTTCATAATATCCCTTGGCTTTCTTTCGGCCTGCATCGACCCCACTGACCAGCAGGTGAACAGATAGCAATAACAGCCAAAAACTAAAACCCAAACAGACCAGGCTGTCCATATCACTTACTCTTCTGCTCACGGCCGTGGCGTTCAAAGGAGCCACATCAGCATATTTGCCCAGGATATCATACTTGACCATCATCGATGTGTGCCAGTCCACTTGATTCGATTCCTTCCCGCGCCACTGACACACAATCCCTCCCTCCCTCCCTCCCTCCCACACACACACACACACACACCCGCAGCTCTACATCATCGTCGCCTTCACGACGCTGGGCCTGATCGTGGTTGAGAACGCTACGTGCGCGCTGATAGACACGGACCTCCTCGACCTCTACGACAAGGTGTGGTTCAGCATCCTGGGCAGCGTGTGGGTGTCGTGGAACGTGCTCCTGTGCACCGTGATCAAGCTGGTCTGGGGCCATCAGTTCTGGGTCAACAACAAGCCGCCCCCAACAATCGCCTACGACACCAACACCAGTGACGGTCCCGACTGACCAGTTATGCCATTAGTTCGCCTAATAGTTAATTATTAATACCCCGTTAAACGACTATTTGATTGCATGTTGACCCAAAAAATTAAAAGTGTGCGTCCCAAATTGCAGCTCAGAATTCACAATGCTTGGACACTCGTCCTTGATGTGGTGCCAGCTCCAGGCAGTAGTGTAGTAGGTGCAGTGGTGCTACACGTTTTCACCTGTCAAATGGCTGAATAAAAAAAACACCAGACCGCCGATCCTGAGCGATGACAACGAAAATGACAGCGTTCCGGTCTGTTGATTATTTTATTCAGCCAAATAGTGACAACAATCTTCGCGGAGTTCTCGGGGTTCATCAGCATGTCAGCAGTCCCACTGGGACCCGCGTACCAACCCCCCTTCTGTATCTCTCGCGTGAGAAAGTGTGTTTTGGTCGGCACCCGGCTACCCGGTCCTCTGTCTTTTTTTTTTCACGAAATGATGGGAGACGGTACAGCGGACGTCAGCTTGGCTCCCGCGGACACGCAATTGCCCAGTTCCCAACAACAACAACAGCAGCAACAGCAACAGCAACAAGCCGCGCCGGGGGCGGTGGCCCAGCAATCGGCACTCGACGACCACCACAACGGGACCTCCCTGTCGACGAGTGACATGGGCGGTGAAGCCCAACAGGAACACAAGGACGACCAGAAGAAACAACCACAGCAGCGGCAGGCGAAACCACAACTGGAAGAACAACAAGAACAACCACAGCCGAGACGTAGCACACGCAGGCAGAAGCACAAGCACGACGTCAAGGAACCCGATAAACAGGAGCATCAAGGGCAGCAGCAGCAGCAACAGCAGCAACAGCAGCAGCAGCAACAACAACAACAACAACAACAACAACAACAGACTGCGACGGCGAAACAAGAATCTGGCAGCGCTGCTGGTGGTGGTTGTGCCGAGGATCAGCCAACTCAGCCCTCTGTGTGTGTCCCGTATTAATCGCTACATTCATTACATATAAAAATCACAAGCCACGTATCACAGGGCAAACTAAAACCCTCATGTAACGCAGTACCTATCAGTGAAAGATACTGAATTTAAAATAATAACAATAATAACCAACACCTGTGCGCAAAAAAGTTAAGTGTTAATTATGCAGGCCAAACGACGCAGAAATACAAAAAAATCAGTGACTGGACCAACCCCTGTAAATACTCAGCCAACTGAACCATCTTCTGATGCAACATCCACAACAACAGTCACAAGTGAAACACCCACCTCTACACGGAATCCGAACAACATGAAGTGGCTGACTCCGTACCTTCTGTATGCTAATTCCGTACGAGCTTCCGTTCGAGAGGAGGTGAAACGTTTGAATCCTCAGGCAAGAGAGTCTGAAGTTCTCACCTCCGTTGCACACCAGTGGTCGAACCTATCAGATTTTGCTCGAGAGGTTTACAAACAATTAACATAAGCAAAGCCAATTAAAACTTCACATAGCCTTGGAAAGCTGAAGTGCAGAAAATTTTGGCAGCACCAGACCCTATGGCCGCCTTTACTGCTCTTCGTGAAGCGACAAGAGAAGCAGCCCGAAAATCTGGAACTGGAAGAAAGCAAAAAGCAAAGAGAAAATCGAAGCGTGCAGAGAAGCAAACCATGGAGATTGTGGAACGGCACGTATGTGATGCGGCAACCCAGACAGAGTATGCCAGCCTATGATATTCCATCCCAACAGATGATGAACAATACTTTAGGGTGGAAATTACAAAGTGCCGCTGCTCCTCTAAACCACCGTTCACAACAGCAAATCCAACATTATCCACCACACAGCAATCAGTACTACCAGAGCCCCTGGACCCCGCAACAAACCCGGCAACACTCCCCATTACTCCACTACCAATATCAACCGCACCAACAACATGCACCACATACCTTCCCCTGCCCATACCCGCTATCATCGGCACAATCAACCAGCAAGCTAATGAGGCGTTGGAAATAGGCTCCGCGACCAACACCCTGATTCCACTAATGAACCCTGATGACCAGGTACAACAGGCTCTTTTGTTGCACTCCTGCATTCCCACAATACACCCAATTCCAGCCCAGTCCTATGACCCAACCATCACACTCACAAACGACAACAACCACAACAACCAACCAGTGCAGTATCAGGGTCTATGACCTTTTCCTAGTGCCTTTTTAATTTAAATTTGTTTGTATTTCTAACCGTTGCACGTCTTTCGGGTCATTTTCCAGGTGCAGGGTAATCATGTGGCTGAATAAAAAAAACACCAGACCGCCGACCCTGAGTGACGACAAGGAAAATGACAGCGTTCCGGTCCGTTGATTATTTTAGTCAGCCATGTCACCTCTGTGATGGGTTTTTTCCTTTAGCAACGGAACGCAACAACAAAAAATTAAGATCTTGTGATGGAGCTGGTGGCTGTTGTAGTTATTATGAGGCACGGGACTAGGACCTGTTTATTAGACATGGGCGACGCTATGTTCCCGCACACGGTGTGGTGTTTGATTCGTTTCATCCCCCCCCCCCCCCCC
>JAHLWZ010000345.1:872-12412 GCA_020536535.1 Pelomyxa schiedti | reverse complement strand
CCCGACACGACAAGGATGTCGCCGCCACACCCGTGGTCGCGGTGGACACCGACACAGTGCAGCAGCAAGGCGACCATTCCGTGCCCATCCCCCACAGCAGGATTAGCAGCCACGAGGACCGCCGGAACCAAGGTGATGATGACGACGACGATGATGCCGCCGACACGTTGGTTACGTCCACTGCTGCTACGAGTCCTGCTGTACGGGATAAAAAAACCCCTTTGTTTAGTAAACCACAACTACGGGCTCTGAAGCAAACAACAAAGTCCTCCCCCAGAACTCAACAGCTGCCTCCAGTAAAATCAACTCTCAGGCAGCAAAGGCAGACTGCACCCCCACATGCTCTGTCCTTGGAAAAATCACCAACACCTGGAAAGAAGCCAACAGCAGCCGAAAGAATTGTCGGCCGATCGAATGACACTAATGACAGAAGCAACGTTGGTCCCCCAACTGTAAGCAAGCTGGAAATTGTTGTCAAGAAGTCTCCAACATTTCTTGTGACCAGCAACCAACAACAACAACAACAAGCAACTGGCTCTAACAGGGCCGAGAAAGAAAATAAGGATGCGGATTGCAACGTCGTCTCAACCACCAAGATCACTCACAATGCACTGCCTGCAAAAACACCAAAGAAAACTCCTCCTTCATCTCCAATCAACTTGCTGGACTCAGGAGGCGCAAAGTCAAAAACCATGAAAAAATCCACAGCAGCACTGGTTCAAGGCACTGCATGCCAAAGTGGCAGTAAGACGAAAAACCTGCAAGACATGCGAAAGATGGAACACCCAGTGGAAAGTGGAGAGAAGGACATTGGCACCCCACCTAGAGTTGGAAGGACAATAATATGCTCAGATGGCGAGATTTCTGTTCCGCCAGGAGAGCAATTTCTGAATACAAACACTGTGGAACTCTCAATGGATGAGTGCAACCAAATCATTCAGTGGTGCCTTTTGGAAGGTGGCATCTCCGATGAGTTACTCGTCAAGGTCCGTACCCTCCTCCAGGTTTTTCATATTTCTGACTTGCATTATTTAGGCCTCTGTGTATTTGAACCCACACTACTTGTCCCTAAGACTAATTGAAGCAATGAGAGGGAAGGAGCCTCCTATAGAGATAAATGGTAAATCTGCTTGTGGTCAGAAGAGAAAATTTACACACCTATTTCCCAGCTCATATAGATTCTAGCACCAGTGAAGTTGAGCACTATTACAGAACAGGGAGAGCGATGGCCGGTTCCAATAAGACGTTGGTTGAACTGGAAAAATCAATAGCATATATGCAGACACTGAAGTGCACACCGCACACAGACAAACCATTTATTATTCTGGATGGTTCCTCCGGAATGGGAAAGACACAGCTTGCTTTTGCTTTGAATGAAGACGTAATGTTTGTATTCACATACTTGAGTTTTTCTTCCCGTGGAATACTCCACTAACATCACAAATAGATACCTTGTTTATGATGGGGAAACACAGGATATATATAAATGCTTTACACCTTTGTCAGCTTCCTTCTGTGATTGTGTGGCAAGAGATTCCGGGGAACTTCACAAGAAGGGCCGATTCCCCCATTGCAATGTCTTATTTGGGGCGTCACGGGAACTCTGGACTATCGCCTGGCTGGACTGGTGCTTCAGCATCGAGTGGGACCCCGTTACAAACGAACGCAGGAGTCGAGATGCCCTCCCTTTACCTTCACGCAAGTCAAGCAGGCAAGAATATTACCCACAGAGGCTTCCATATACACTTCTTGAGATGGACATCAGCCACAAAATCACAGCAGGAATGAGCAGATCTAGATTTCTACAAAAGTGGTCCTCATTGCCCAAGAAACCTGTTATATTTATCGACGAAATACCTGGAAAAGACCAGAAGGAAGACTTGGCATTTATGAGAAATCTATGCCTGGCCTTAGACCTGACCGTTATTTTGGCAGGCACCAATTCTCGCGCAGTAAATATGCTAAGTTCCAGTTCGTCTTGCACCGACGTAAACAAGCCTTACCTGTGGTGTCATTTGTTTGTGAGGCCTTCTGCTCCAACGGTGAATACTTTGCAAGTCTCCAGAGTTCCAAATTACACGGAAATTCTGGAAAAGTGCCGGGCTATCGACCAACATCTTGCCCAATTTGTGGAGCATTGTGCTGTCACGTGCAGAGGACTGTTTGTTCTGGCGATGTTCCGGCAGTTGGAAACTATGTTATCATGCCCATCTGCAGATCTGCAAGGACTATCACCACTGGCAATTCTTGATGACCTTTTTGCAGGCATACGGGAAGGAGTTCTTGCCAAAAAAGATACCATTTATGAAACAAATATGGGTCGCGCCGGTCAGGTGCTGATGTATTTCTCCCGTATGAAAGGGGCGTCGGGGGTGATATCTGCACATTTTGCGCAGCTGTACATCGAAGGGAAGAATAATAAGAGACTGGAGAGCCACCAGAATAAGCTTGTATACAAATTCTGGCGTGATAATAACATGCTTGTGGAGGAGTCCACTCGGGAAGCCGTTCCTGCACCACTGTTTGCCTTCTTCCCCAGCATAAATCTTGAGCCACTCCTTTTCTTATCACTCTGTGGACTCAAAGACAATACCTCTGGATTCTTGGCTACCGCACAAAGGAGAATACCTCTTTGCGAAGCTTGGAGCAACCCCACTTTAGTGGAACAGCTCAGAGCCAAAATATCTACTCAGAGTGTGGTGGGGGGAAAGAGTGACGGGTCCCTTTTGGAGCAGTATGCCGGTGTTGCCATTGCAGCAGCGTCGTACCGTGGGGGATTGGGGGGCCAACAAGTCCTCCCGTATCTCACTGCATTGGCTTATCACCTCTATGGTCTGACCCATTCCCTCAAGTTTGAGGCAGCACTCAAGAAGCAGACTGTTATCCCAAAGAACATGCAAGATATCATTATACCGGCCCTTTCTCCAACGGATGACCCATTTCCTAAGTATTTGACTACAATTCCAGGCCTTCACGTGCAGAACTTGATCCGGACAGCCGACAAATGCATGATAGATATCAAGGGCGGAAACATCATTGCTGAAGCAAAGGACCGCGACGAATTTGTTAGCTCCAAAGTAGAGAGTGTCTTGCGCAAATTCAGTCATCATGCCACGCCACAGCCGCAGCTTTGTTTGATATTTCAGAGAGCCATGAACAAAAAACCATACAAGCTTCACACAAAGGGGGCCATTTACCAAGTCAGAGCGAATGAAGCACAGGGGCTGCGTTTAATAAAACCTCTATATGAGCCTCGGAACACAAAGAAGAAGAAGAGCAAGAAAGAGACCGAGCACGCAGATACTAACACGGATCTCCATGCACCTGAGCCAGACATCAATATCAATGGCCTATGTCTGATATTCGAAGTTGGTGACGTAAAAACCCCAGATTTTGCCACACTAGCTGAAGTGGAGGGAGCTGAGACAGGAATACTTTGAAAAACCACTGTGCCAAGATTCTTGACCCAACTCTTCACTGTGCCGTTTTCCATGTTTCCACATTTGGAAATAGAACTTTCCTTGCTACACTATGGCTGAAGGACTGGCACCATCTTCGTGAACAAGCAGTGTGCCCTTTTTTGCTGACTATCCTCACCAACCACCGTTGCGCACAAAAACCAGCATTTTCGTTAAGGTTGGGAAGTCTGGACACGGCGTACCAATTGATCTCTTTTTTCTTTTTTTTTTTTTTTAAAGCTGTGTCTGTAACACAGGCTACAAAAATTGGGACTGGCCAGTGGCCTGAGTCCACGAGGCATTGGAGTTAGTTTGCAATCAGCAAAAAATCTACGCCATCCCTTACGGTCATCAGCTGTAGAAATACCCCAAGCGCAAGAACTGATTTTGCTATCTCTGCCCGGTTCGCATTTTGTCGGAGGTGCCAGAGAGCCATTGTGGGTTAGGTGCGATCGAATTCCCGGTTCTGATGTCTGAGAAACGAAAACCGTTTTTCACTCAAAGATTCTCATGGAGCCCGCGTACCCGTCGGTGCTGTGTTTTGCTGCTGTGTGGATGATCGTAATTGTGGGATTGCCTTGTGGGTGCATCGCCTCAGGCGAGACGCGGATGAGGGCCTTTGGCCTCGCAGTCCAAGACGGCAAGAACATGAACACTTCAAACACTACCCTCTACGCCCTCGTGGATTTCTACGTCCCTTCCAGCTGTGACGACGTGGACCCCAGGACCGCTCCCATAATCGACTCGCGCCAGGTCTGCATGCTCTCGCCCCCCATCCTCGGGCCCTGCTCCGCCGGCGCCGCCGAGTACGACTACCGCAGCCTCTACCTCAGCTGCCGAGCCACCAACCTCTACGACTTTGACATGTACGTCCTGGATCTGAGCGCAGTCGCAGACGGAGCGCTGCCGTACGACGGAACCGCCGTTTGCGTAGCCACGAAAGTCCGTTCGTGGTCAGGCCCGTCTGCTCAGCAGGTAATTGAGCCAACGGCCGTCGTCTGGAGCCACTGTGATCAGGAGCTATATATAGCTGCGAGCCAGCCGCGGACAAAGCCGACCACGATGGTTATTTATAACAGGAGCAGCGAGCAGACCACCCTGTTCGACTTATGGGACAGCGTGGGCACCGTGGGCACCGCCGAGCCGCCGGGAAGCGATTGTGGGAGCACCTTGTTTGACGTCGTTTGGATTGGCCCTGACAACGGCGTTTTCACTGTAGGGGAAATTAATTCAGAGAAGAGAATGGTTGGTGAGCCAACTGACATCAGTTTTACCTCCGAGGAAGCCTACTCGGGGTC
This sequence comes from Pelomyxa schiedti, assembly GCA_020536535.1. NCBI lineage: Eukaryota > Evosea > Pelobiontida > Pelomyxidae > Pelomyxa > Pelomyxa schiedti. Next base: position 7,656 of record JAHLWZ010000345.1, on the reverse strand, counting down.
ATTGTGTGTGGATCATGTGAACTGCAGGAAATTATGGGCCGCCCCTGCTGCAAATGCCACTGACCACTGGACAAAAGTTTACGTGATTCCTGGGGGAAGTTCTTCCCCAAAGTTGTGTGCAACAGTGCAACCTCACAGACTTGAAGGAGTGGTTTTGAACACAACGGCACCTTCAAAATCCTGCAAACCGAAATCCTATCTGGCTATTGAAATTGCGGTACCTGTTTCCGTTGGGGCTGCATTGATAATTGGTGGAACTGTTGCTGCAATTATTATCTACAAGTAACTTGACTTTCTTGATCTGCTATATTTAGTTTTACGTTTTGGGTGGTCTTAAGAAAGCTATACACGGCATCGTTGGATGAATTATTTTCATTTGAGGAGCCAGAAGCTTCTGTAGAGCTAGTTGAATTGTCACCCACCACTCAGTTTGATAAAGCAGTCGCACCCTTGCTCAAATCCTGCAGGTTGTTCCGTTTTTTCCACCTTAGTTGTAACACCTGAACAGCCCTGTGCCTCCTGCAGACTTTTGTTTAAAGGTATAATTGCAAGTTTTTCTCCCTTTGGACTCATATTTCCGGTTAGGTTTCAACTTTCAAGATAGATTTTGGTCTGGGAACTCGTCAAGCTGCTGTTGGAACCCAACTAGACAACAGCATTTCCATATTCAATCCTACACGAAGCAAAATTCAGTATCAGTTACTGATACCCACATCCCACAAATACACCTGCAAATTTGAACCTGAACAGGATGTACTCCTTGGAGTGTGTTGTCTCTTGCAATATTGACTCTCTAATAGAACAAAGCACACAGAAACAACAATTGATGTAAAATTCACCGTACTATGCACAACCATAATAGACACAGACATCATTCTTATGGCAACAATAAAGGAAAAGAAAGGTAAAAAAAAAGATTCCTTTCTGCGTCTCACATGCAGTAGAGTATATTCCAATAAAAGTTGCACTCGAGTCAAGGCTTTCAACTAGTCTGGATTATAATGAACTCATGGTTCTGCATTCTACTTTTTTTTGTTTTTTTTACCATCACTACAGTTGGAAGAACCACCTATCGGTGAGGGCTCTTACGGTATAGTCTACAAGGCTGCGTGGTATAAAAAACTCTTTTAATTTGGTAACATTGGCTCACGCTCAAAGGCGAGGACAAGAGGTAGCTGTGAAAATTGTAAAGGTACTTCGATTGGTTTTATTCCACGCACCCAATTTGGCAGAACCAAGAATCTGGAAATAAATTTCAAGAGTTCCACAACGAAGTTCAAACCCTGGAAGCCCTCAAATGTCCTCAGGTTTGCACAAAAAATGAGCGCAGCCAAGTCACTGACCATCTTCTAGATTGTTACTTTTATCGGTGCTGTGCGGAGTCCAGGGCACCTTGCCATAGTAACTGTATGAACCAAGACGATAGAAGAAAATTGAATGTTCTCACAGGAGTTTTTCCCACTTGGAAATCTCAGAGTTTGTATGAAAAACCACAAGTTTTCCACAAAATTGAAGATTAAGTGCATACTCGACTGTGCCAGAGGTGTGCATTTGAAATATAATTTAAATAAATTGTCGTTGGTAAAGAGCAAAAGGAATGGCCTTCCTCCATTCAAGCCATATCATTCATCGCGACTTGAAGGTGTGCTATTGCTCTTATCAATATTTCTAAATAAAGGAGTGTATAAGAAAGAAAAGATAATGACTGCCAAGATTGTTATCTAACATGTGAAGCAGACTGATAACCTACTGGTACTATTGAGTTATCAGTTTTGTTTTTTCTTTGAAAGATACCAAACTACTGGAAGGTTTATTCTCTTGATCGCACAGAAGTTGTGAATTGCAAGATTACAGGTTCGTAACTCCGCTTGTTTTTCCTTCCTAATTTAACTGAAGACTTTGGCACCACAAGAGGGGTAACACAAGCTACATCGCAAACATTTACTTCTGGGGTGAGCCGTAGAAAAAATATCTATTTCTAAGAAATCACCATAGGTTGGGACGCCAGTATTCAGTGCACCTGTAAGTATTTCCCTGCTCTATTTCCAGAATAATACACCTAATTTACTGGCATCAGGAAATGCTTGAGGGAGGTCATTACACACAAAGGTTCGTTTATTAATTACACACATCTTTTTCTTATTCGCCCGATTAGTGCCGATTTGTTCAGGTGCTTATATATGAAATTATTCTATGTTTGGGCAATATTTTCGGGAAGTTGAAATACCGTAGTTTTGCAGTTGTTTGCTATCAGGTAATGTCTGGGAAAGAGCCTTATAGCGACTTTGATTCTCTGTGGAGTAATGTTCATTTTTTCTTTTACTCCAACTCACATTCAAGCAGAAGTTACCGCATTTGTTCTTTCCGGGAAGGTTGTTCCTTTTCCAAGATGTCCTTTGTTAACAACCACTTCTTTCACAAGAGATTGTCTCTCAGCCGGATCAAAGAACCAATAGCCAATTTGATTGAGAATTGTTGGGCTCACGATCCCTCTGCACGCCCAAGTCGCTCACACATTCCCTATCTAACTACTAATTCAACAAAAGGTTTTGAACAAGTTGTAGAGACACTGGAGAAGAAGCACTAGAACGCTTCCTCTCCAATATTAGACATGTCCTCTTTCTTTATGATTACCCATTTGAAATGAATAGTAAAAAAAAAAACTTTAGTTTTTACAAAGGAGCGCAAGTTTTTTTAATCCCGAACTTAGAAAAATAAATAATAGTACTGGTCCCAGCCATCATATTCCAGATAGTCAAATGGTCCTTTCCCATAGCCGTAGTCCTCTGCAAATAGATGGAATACTTCATTCTTTCTACTCTGACAGTCATCTCTCACACTTGAAGCCCAGAAGTAGATAATTCCGATGATAAGTACTATAGGAAATAGTACTTTTGAGAATGTGTCGACCCATCCAGACTTCCCAAGTGGGTGAATCCAGTAGACAAACCTCTCCAGAAGAAGAAGCTGCTTCTTTGCCTTCACTGCCTTGGCTGTTTTTGCCTGTGACACAGATAGTGTAGTTCCGGTACTTGTTACACCAGTTGAACTGGAGCGGGCTATGTTCATCATTTCAGACTGCAACCCTTCATCAATTGGCTCTCCTTCTTCTTCTGTTGACTTCCCGCTCTCTTCCTCTTCGTGGTGGTGCTTCTTCTTCTTATCACGTCGGTGCTTGCGCTTCTTGCCTTTTTCGTCGCTGCTGCCACTTCCATCAGTGGAATGTGAGTGTTTCTTTCTCTTGTGGTGATGAGACTCGGAGTCTTCATGTACCGCTTCTGGTTCCTCTGGATCCCTTTCTTTCTTTCCCTCCTTTACTACTTCCTCTTCCTTCTTGGTTGCATTTTTTTCCTCCAAGAAGTCTGCATCAGCTTTCTTTTGTGCCGTGATCATTTCGATATCCTGAAATATGCCCTCTCTGGTTTTGGTGTGAAGTTTTGCGAGCCGTTTCCGAATGAATGGTATTTCCTTACTCACTTTAACTTCGTGTGACGGTTGGAGAACCTGTAACTGATGTAAATTCTTTGTCTATTATACGTAAATGGTAAACCTTCGCCATAATGTTCTCCAGATTAGTGAAAAAAATGAGGCAGAAATTGAGCAAAATGAATTTGTCCAGTTTAGTGGTTGTTGGAATTGCACCTGAACCACGAATGAAGGCTTCAATAGAAAGAGGAAAAAATACCACTGGGGACTTCGGAAGAAACCAAAAATAGGAAGGCAATTACAGCAAGCATCATTGTACTTGATGTTCCCACACGAGTACTCCAATCAGTTCCCATGAAGAAGACCACGAAGCTTGCAATAGTAATCAATATGATTGGCAATACAATTCTCAGCACATATCGGTCCGAGTTCCTTCTTAGGCAGACGTAAACACGAGCATCAAGTCCAGTGACAAAGGACTCATCCTGCGTGAATACATCATATGCAGTCCACTCACCCATATTGTATCTGGCATAGTGGTTAAGCTGCATATCGCCCCACAAAATCACGCAAGGCACACTCGTGGTCATTTGGTGCTTCAGGGAAAAAGTCTCTCAAGGTGGGAAGACGGTGTTTGATGTAATCATATGTCCACACAATGTCACGTTGATCTTGAGATCTATTAAGTGCTTAGTAGCTCATAAGAGAGAGAGTTCCTAATACCTGAAGGACAAATACACGACTGGAGAATCAAAAGGAAAATCCTACAAATGTAAATATTTTAACAAGGGTAGTTATGAGGGACCTCAAAAGGAACATCACGTGCGTATATTCTTCCCTGTACACGGGCCGAGTATGTAATCAGTGGTGGGACTGCCGTTGTTATTTGCATGGATTCCTTGGGTCATAAGAAAGCTCAGAAATAGAAACCAAAAATAACTTGAACATACATCAGTTAATTCCGCATCCATTTTATTGAGTAACCTTAAGGGGAGAACTTCAGAAGAGACGAGAATATACGAAAAAAGTACATCAAAGCAGGGTTCCACACATCAGATAGTGCACCATTTGAGTCACTCCAGTCAAGGTTATTTGATCTTACAAATCCAGTTTCTTCGTCAGTCTCACCTGGTGTAAACGGTAGAGTTCTTTCCTCATCCCACCATAAAGTCAACACTCTGTAGAGGAAAGAAATTAAGATAAAAAGAGAGCTTGTAGGTAGGCCAATAGACCATTACATTCGAAGGAAAATACCCATCGAATTCACAAGTCTTCGTAGTAGCATCAACGTCAGTTATGACAGCTATATCTATATCCACGGTCATCCACCCAATTCCAGGGTTTATCATATAAGGAGGCACAATTGCAGGCGGTGTGAAGTCACACAAAATTCCTCCACTCATTGCCATCAGTGCAATGCCAAGAATGCTCAGCACAACATTTTTTGTTTCAATTGCAGCACGCGCCATTCCCAGTACGGCGTTCTCTTACGAGTCAATATATGTTCGTAACAACCAAGTTACGAAAAAAGAAACGAAAAAAAAAAAAGCAGTGTCCTCCTCTAGGTATTCGAATACTGCTAGTTGTGTTGTTTTGGTCGTATTTAAACAACACGAGGCCAAAGCTACTCTGCTTACGGTGTTGTCGGAGGTTTTTATTTAAATAATACTGCGAATTATCGTTCGGCGAAAGCTGGGTTTTCAGGAATGCTCAAGGAATCTACGCTTTGTGCGCGGAAAGTGACTCTTCTTGTTTGGGCTCGCGAGAATTTAGTGCCCGTGGGTGTGGGATGTGCCTGGTGTTATTATGTTCCAGACAACACGGTCCACGGCGTCGGCCTGGTGAATTGTAAGCAAAGTGGTTATTCTGAGTGAAATGAGTACTTGTGCCTCCTCTTTTTCTTGTTTCAGAATGGCATTCTCTTGCCGGGTTTCTTGGAGTGCTTGCTATGAATCGTGTTACGGTTTCGTGGTTTTTTGATTAGGGCTTATTGCTTACCATGTAATCCTGGGAAAACTTATGGAATATGTACCAGAAAGTTGGGTGCTCTACTGCAAGAAACCTGGAAACTTTGTTTAATAGACCAACAACTTCGGTGTTCCGGGCCATGTAGCCGTCGATTTCCTCTAATGCTTTTTGGATAAACGTCTGAGGGTAGGTTATTTTAGAAGGGAAAAGAGATTTACACACAGACGATGTTGTGTAGAACTTGCTGGATGAATCTACGTGCGGTAACACTTCACTGAGAGCAAGGAATGAAGCTTTCATCTTTTGAAGGTGCCCTTTCAGCAAATCTGGCTGCTCGAAAGAAAAGGGTACTAATTTGAATCAACAAGGAATCTAGGACAGTTTTTCGTAACATTTTGTGACGTCTATCTTTTCCAGTTCTTCAGGTATCAATTTCAGGTCATTAAAGCAATCATTAGATTCGATCATATTACAGATATAGTGAAGGATGTTTTTCCCATTTTGTTGCTTTGTTGCAAACAACTGGGAATAGGGGTTAATAAAATAAGAGATCAGTAGCCCTACATCTGCCAGGAGAGGCAGCCTGAATGCTGTAGCACCTCGTCGCTGTGAGGAGTGCTCATTCAAGAAATTGCCCATTTTGAGGATGATAAGAAGCAGTCGTTTCAAGATGCCGCTTTCCAGTATTACTTCACATCCCCGCTTGGTTTTTTGTAGAACCTATATTTCCAGGAATGACCTAGATTTACTGAAACTTAGTCGGCGTACTTTTTCCAGATCTGAAGCAAACAAAGGATATTCCTTTCTCAATACCATCACCTGCAAGCGTTCAGATATTCTTTCCACACGTGAAAGCTGTGGTATTTCAGTGGCATTCCTACTGAACTCTCGTACGTACAGCCAAAAGGAACTCTGTTGGTATGTCCGCTTGACCCTTTGGAATTGGTTTCCCCTGCATAATCGTGATTAAAATTCAAAAACAGCTAGGTATTACAGAAATCTCCTGGAGGGGAAAAGTCAGGAGTGCTTCACAAAACCCCTTGTCAGGAAAGAACTCTTCGTCGAATTGTTTAAGTGCTTCTACAATATGCTCCCATGGGTGATCAGAACTAATCAAAAGCATCTCTTAATTAAAAGGGATTAGGCACAACGTAGCAGGGAAGATGTAAAACACACCTGCTTTAGATAACAAGTGTGCATCTCCTACAGTAGAGGAAGTTGTACTCTGAACTTCGTCCATCTTGGCGTAAACACTTTGGTGCTTAGATTGTACCTCCAGTGGTGTTTGGGAGGTAAAAACGGCACTTTGTTCAGCCAAAACGTGTTCTGTGGCATAGACATCTTCAATTAATTGCCAAGGAACTTCGAGTCCGTCGATATTTAAAGTAGA
>JAHLWZ010000344.1:2300-23519 GCA_020536535.1 Pelomyxa schiedti | reverse complement strand
TTGATGTTTTGTGCAAGACACTCCTTCACTTGTGTGTGAAAACGTTCCATGTCCGCGCTGTTGTGGCTGTTACGTCCGTAATCGATTCGATCACCTCTTATTCTTTGAATTCGATGTGCACTGATCTAATCGAATCTGTTGTGATTAGCAACAAAACCTAAACTTTAGAAACGCGATGGTCTGGTGTTTTTTTTATTTACCCAAGTGGTTTTTGGAGTGGATGAATTTGACTGGTTGGGGGTGTGCGTGGGTTTTGTCGTGAAAGGGAATGTATTCACTCAACTAGCCTCCTAGGAGCGACCAGAGGGTTTGGGTTTTGTGCCGGGCTTCGTGGCGGCTTTTTCAGCCAGTTCCTGTTCCCTTCTCCTTGCAGCCTCCTGTCTCTCCCTGCGGACTTGCTCAAGGCGCTCCAGGTCACGACGAGCCTGCTCCGTTTTGCCTTCAGCAGTCATTCGCAGGTAAGCCTCACGGGTTCTCTGGGCCTCAAGAGCTTCTCTTTTGGAGGTGGTTAGCATTATGGTGGGAAAAAACTGCAGTTACTAAAGAAACCTTTCTTTTCTATTGAGGTTCACTGTGGTAGTATCGGCTGGTGCTTCCATGGGCCTGCTTCTATTTGGGTTGAAGGTCTCTATTTGGGGTCCTTTTGGTTTGTGATGCTTTTGGTAAAAAAAGCAGAACACCACAAGGGGAGAAATAAAAGTTTAGGCAAAAGACGACCCCTTCGAAAGATTGCAAACAAGAAAGAAGATAGAGTAAACAATCGAGAGTATTTATAATACTACTTGGGCGTTGGAGTGATAAAGTGAACCCCACATCATCCAATAATGAGTACGGTTTTAGAAAGCAAACATACCATGTCCTCATCGTCACTAGTGTCTTCGGACGATGAGCTGCTGCTCTTTTCCTCCTCTGCCTCTACGGGCTCCGTTGGTTCCTCGTCGATATACGTCCTCGACGCTCCCTTGTGTGAGTTGATCTTCTTCTTTCTCCTCGGTCCACCGCCCGACTCGCCACCACCTCGCCCTCCTTTTGCACTCATCTCTTTTAAAGAAGAAGCATTAGTGTTGATGCGTAGATCTACGTACTTGGTCGGTGTTGCGGCTGCGGTGTGGGTTGTGGTTGTGGGGTTTTTTTTTTAAAAAAAATGAGTTTCTTCTGTATGCAGGGGTTTCAATTTGGTGTTTTGTTTGTCTGTTTGTTGCGCGTGCCACGGCACCTGTACAAGACAACAACCGATCTGATTGATGTTTTTAGCCGAATAGATTAGAAATTTGGAACCGGCTTGGCAATTGCGGCAGTTGTGTGACCCCTGCGTCATTTAATTTATTTCCTCTCAGATCTCTGTCTTCCATTTTTTCTTTTTTTCGCTCGTTAGTGCTACACCGTTCCGTGCTGCCGGTATCACACCCACCACAAGAGGTCCGTGTGGTCCTTCGTTGTTTTGTATTCGTTTTTGCGTTTACGGTTTCGTTCTCGTCATATTCTGCGTTTGCGGTTTGTGTCGTTCGTTTCGTTCTCGCTTTTTTTTTTATTGTTATCAAATATCTGAGTTTTTTTTAATTTATTGTGCAGGCGCCACTCGCTTCATTTAACCAAAGAAAATGCGCATGAACATTTTGGCCGATGCTCTCAAGTCGATCACCAATGCCGACAGAAAGGGAAAAAGACAGGTATTTTTATGCTGTGAACACGTGCTTCACTTGTTTAAGCGCTAACATTGGTTTTCCCTTGTAGGTTTTGATTCGACCATCATCAAAGGTTATCATCAGATTTTTGCAAGTCATGCAGAGACACGGTTACATCGGAGAATTCGAGTTGGTTGATGATCACAGAGCAGGTTCTTTTCCTTCCCGAATAGAAACAACAACTAGTCTCCAACTACTATTTGTCTTTGGAAAATAGCAATACCTAATCTAATAACCACACAAGCCACTCCATGCACCCACACACCCGAATTATCCCTCCCGAAACTTAACATCCCATCCACACCCACCAACAGGCAAAATTGTCGTGTCCCTGATTGGCCGCATCAACAAGTGCGGAGTTATCAGCCCACGCTTCGATCTCCGCCACAACCAATTTGACCAGTGGGTCAGCAACCTGCTTCCATCAAGGCAGTTTGGTTTCATGGTTCTCACCACGTCCTACGGCATCATGGACCACGTTGAGGCTCACAAGAAGCACACCGGAGGAAAGATTCTGGGTTTCTTCTATTGATCAATCACACCCACTGATAAAATAACAAACACAACATAAGAAGTTTTTTTTTTTCTTCTTTCGTTTGGGTCAGCCGCGCCAAGATCGGAGGGGAAACAATGAAATTAAATTTCTTGTTTGCACGGTAATTTTTCGTTACCTCCTTGTGTTGAAGTATTTTGATCTTTAAATTGCGTCTAGTTGCAATGGCAGACAACAAGCCGGTGCGCGTGTTCACGACCAAAAAGGTGCGTAAGATGATGAAGGTCGTTATTGCTTAAGATCTATGCTTTGAATATAGGTTGGAGGAGTGACTATAAACACCGTAACAATATCGCCCCCATCGTCGTCTTCGAGTGCTGCCTCCTCTCCCTCTACGAGCACCGCAACTTCTTCCTCACCGAAATCGAGCGACGAGTGGGTTCTAAAGTGCTGCACGACGGCCGCAAATGCCTTGGAACAGTACCGCGACAATTCACTAAAGGACGTTGAACTGGCGGAGTTTGATTGGTCAGGATTGCCGGCCCACCAACAGGTTCCCTCTCTTGCTGAGTGACTAGTTTTATGTGACTGACCTTGCAGTAGGATTTAGTCCCGCAGTTTTTGGTGAGAATAGAGGAAATGCGGAAGGCAATTGAAATGAATAACATAGTTGTTACGAGCATGCTTCGGTGGCATGACAGTTATCTGAAAGCTCATTCTACAAGCCCAGAAAAGTACATTTTATAGAGCCATGTGCTGTCACTCACGATTACATCTTTCTAAAAGCGGTTGTTGTGGTACTGCGCGTGGATCTCCAGTTGACCCACAACACCAATCAATGATTGAGAACATGTTCCTACAGTTTGCAAGAGACTGGTCCTCTGCTGGTATGCCATATTTGATGTGCAGTCAAACTGATTTTTGTTTTCCCCAGGCGAAATTGAAAGGTGCATTTTTATGTTTGTTTATTTGCTTGCTTGAATAAGTGCACCCACCTCAGTCTGTTAACGGCAATTCAGTAGTGCAAGGTGTTTTGTGTGGTTGTGAACCCTTTTTCTAGGCAGGAATGTTACGGACCAATGCTGACACAACTTACCACCCTTCTTCCAATTGACAAAGCAGCACGTGCTCCCGTGGTGTTGGTTCCTGGCTCGGGCTTCAGCAGACTTCCCTGGGTATGAATATTTGTTATGTGAAAATCCAACTCCTTTGGCAGGAAACTACACGGCTTGGCTATGCCACTGAGGCGTGTGAATGTTCGCATGTCATGCTGTTACCTGCTATGTACATCTTGACTCAGTGCCACAAAAACCAGCATACCATTTCTCCATATGTGCACACAACCGCCAATACAACTTCGGCCAAGGAAATGATGTTTAAGCAAGTATGCATTCAAAGAAATGCAAAATTCTAACTCTTACACTTAGGTCACGTTTCCTGATGTCGAACCAACTCAATTTACATTCGTTCTCACTGATACGGACTTTGTTCAATTGTGCAAATCAAAGCCATCTCAGTCTGTTGACTGTGTGATGACTTGCTTTTTTATTGATACTGCATACAACATTTTCGACTACATGGAAGCTATTTGCTGGGTGCTCAAGGATGGCGGCCTTTGGATCAACCTTGGTACGGCTTTTTGAAGCCTCCCATCACTCATAAAACTAACAGGCCCGTTGCATTGGGTTCACCCACCACGGGAATCCATTCGACTCACAATTGAGGAAATACAGTCGTGCATGCAAAATAAGCTCGGATTTAGCTTTCTGCACAACACAGTTCACCCATACTGCCACTACTGCAGTCCCCCTACATCTCTAATGCCCATGGTTTTCGATTGCCAGCTATGGGCAGCTCGCTTCACACGCGCTTCTTGCAGTTTATTCCACCCAGACACATCCTCCACAGGCAAAGGCCGAGCACAAAGCCGCCCTAATTGGTCAATACCACAGCAATCTGATAGGTACCGGCACCAACACGACGAAGATTCTGCTGAATCTCACAACCCACCAGCCACCTCTAGCAAAAGACCCAGACACAGAGCACAGCAACAGCAACAAAGTCAAAGCAGCAACCGAACACCCAACACAAATCGGTCATAGTTTTTAGCATCTCCTGAATAATAAAAAAGGTGCCGCATAGGATAAAGACCTTTTGGAGTTGAAGCTCCAGTTCTGCCTAGTGAGGTGTGCTTGCAAACTAAACGAAAAGGAGATCAACTCACACTAAGATTTCTGCGTATCACCTCGGCGGTTGCAACCCGTCAAAAGGGTTTTTCGCACCTGGTATTTTAACCGATCTTGTAGCGATGAGCCAGGCCGACGGCACAGCGGTGCGTGACACGGCCGCGTCGGCAGCAGTGTCGCCCGCGGATGAGAGGCGGATCCAAGTTGGAGGTGGAACAGCAGTCAGGCTGGTGAGTGGGATGGAGCTATACAACGCGGTGGTGTGCGCGTCATGCGTGGTCGTGGACGTGAGGCCCCGGCGAGGTTTTTGTTGTTGTGGCTGTTGTTGTTGATGTAGAAAGTAATGAGGAGTGGTGGTGGGCGGTTCTTACCAACAACTTCTTCTTCTTTTTGGCAGAATTCTGGCGTGGCCATGTGTTAACTTCTCTTTCGGTGCCGCTGGAGGAGCTGCCCGACTCCCCTCTCACAAATGACACTTTTTGTGTTGTTGCTAAAAAGTATTTGCTGGTTTCTCCCAACAAAACAAGTTGCTGCCTTGGATTTCCATTTATATTTTGGCTTCACAGGCGGCCAGCAATATCATCCGTCTTCAAGAGAGTTGCAATTATTATTGCAGAAGACCAAATCACTCCTAGTTTTTTCACAGATCCAAAATTACAATCCATCGTTGACTATCTGTCTCATCATTCCGCAATTACAGAGGTTACCTTTTCCGAAGGTAACTATGCCCTATCTTCTCAAATCTGATATCTGGTTGCATATTGCTTCCATTGAAGACGGGTTGCTTTCGTGGTGCACAAAGCATCCATATCTTTGTAAAGCTACCCCACAGAATGAGATTCCTGAGGAGTTTCAGCCCCTTCCCCCATTCCCAGTTAGTTTTGTGAATGTGAAATCACCTAATCTCCCTTGTGAAATCATTTTAGGTTTGGATTATATTTATTTTGCTTCACTAACTTCAACATCAGGGAATTTGTATTTGGGTAGTTGTGCTGCCGTCTCAGAGTTGCGTTTACGAGTCTCCTTTCAATTACTGAAATGATAAAGGGATGTGATGAATGGCATCGGGATAACTCATGTGATTAACATGTGTGCTGAACTGCCTCTTCCTCTTGAAGAGCACCCATTGACGAAATTTCTGCACTGTGCGATTGATGACGTCAATACACAAAGCCTTGACAAGAGTTTCAAGGACTCCTTCCCATTCATTGGTGTGTAGTGTTTGATGGGCAAGTGCCTAGGCTCACATTAAACAGATGAAGCCATTGCAACAGGTGGCAAAGTGTTGGTTCACTGTGCAATGGGTGTCAGCCGATCAGCTTCAATTGTGATTGGTTACCTCATGTACCACAACAAAATGACATTCAGTTCTGCTTATAAACATGTGAAAAGGTGCCGTCCAGGGATACAACCTAACCCAGGTCCGTACTTAAAACAAACAACTACTAAATAATCCTTGGTAATGAACAAATAGGGTTTGTGATGCAACTACAGGCCCTTCAACTTTCTCTTAGCATTAGAGAGTAATGTTGAAATAAAAGGTGCCACCACATTTGGATGTATGTGCCGAGTCAGATGAAGGCCTTAATGTGGAGTAAAAAGAAGACTTCAATTGGTAACCCACATACTGCTGCGGTGTATGTGGGACCTCTTCAGTGTTGCTACATTGTACATATTAAAGGCAGGTACTTCCGGGTTCAGAGCCTACATGCAATTTACAGCAACAAACTGAGGTTGTAAGAGGTAGAAGAAGCAACACGAACAAACGAGAGCAAGGCAGACGCGGCGGCGCGCACGTCTCGCAACGCGGCGTTGCAAAACACGACGCAGCTCGCCTCACACACCGTGGCTTGCATCGTGGCGGCGGCGTCGGAGGCCGTCGGCACTACGTCGACGCCGAACCGCAGCCCGCCGCGCCGGAAGATGCCGTCGATCGTGCTCCGCTGAAGCTCCAACAACGCGGCGGTCATGCACGTGATCAGCTCCTCGGGAACCACCTCGTCTTGTTGTTGTTGTTGTTGTTGTTGTTGTTGTTGTTGCTGTTGCTGTTGCTGTTGCTGTTGCTGTTGCTGTTGCTGTTGCTGTTGCTGTTGCTGTTGCTGTTGCTGTTGCTGCTGCTGCTGCTGCTGTTGCTGTTGCTGTTGCTGTTGCTGTTGCTGTTGCTGTTGCTGTTGCTGCGGCTGCGGCTGCGGTTGTTCCCGTACTGTTGGTACTGTTGTTCCTGTTGTTGGAGCTGGCAGTGGCACCCGCAGCTGGTGCCGTGGTGCAAGTGTATGGCTAAGGAAGAGGGTGATGACGGGGGAGTGGGGAAGGTGCATGAGGCAGCCGCACGCGAGGAAGGCCTCCTTGGCCGCGGGCCTCCGGTCTGCCTGCCGCTCAAGAAGCCATCCAACAAGCCCGCAAAGTGCCGCGCTGTTGTCAAGCCCGGGTGGCTGTGGCAGTAACGACGATGAGGCTGTTGATGGGTTGTTGGGCCTGGGTATCAGGGGCGGCTGTGTCGTGTCGCGTATCAGGTTGACGAGAGTCTCGTTTCCGCGGAGGAAAGGGTGCTTCCCGGAAGCTGTTTGGAAGAGAACGCACCCAACAGCCCAAACATCGTTTTTGAGAAGTGGGAACTCTCCCATTGCTTGTATCACCTCAGGTGACCTGTTGCAGCTGTTTCCGGGGAATGACTCGCCCTTGGGCAAAACCAGAGGCTTCCCATCAGCACAAAACACGGCCGTGCCAAGGTCACAGAGGGCCCAGAGATTCCCTTTAAGGTGAGGCCTCTCCATAAGCAGAACATTGTCGGGCTTGATGTCACAGTGGAACCACCCATGCGAGTTGAGGTGGTAGACGGCACACAGCATACAAAATGCGAGCTGAAGAATATCCCTCGCTGTGTGAAGTGGGTGTTGGGCATTTATAGGTGCTTGATGCAGAGAAGAGATGAGAGATTCCAGTGTGCACTTCCCAAGTTCCATTGTCATGAACATGGTTCGTTGAAACACCGGAATCGCCTCCTGAGTGGCGCATCCTGACACCCACTTCGCTTCCTCATCAACTATGGCAAACTTTTCTCTCAGGTCCTCCTTAATCAGGGAGAGGAAAGTATCACCACGAAAGTGGCTGAACACGTTTGTGAAACACCAGTGCGGGTACATAACTGCCACCTCATACTCCCTTTCAAATTCGGTCCTCAATTGGAGCGTCTTAATTCCAGCACTATAATTGAACATCATCTTCAAAGCAACCTCAGCGGGTGCTTGGGTGCATTTTTGAGCAGTGACACATATTCGTTGGAACACGACAGGAACTCTGGACACAGTTCCAAATGAGCCGTTTGCTATGACGGTAGCCTTTGTCAGGTCAATCTCGTTTAGTTCAACCAGCCCCATAACTCCTTTATGAAATCCACAGAGTACTGATTCCAGGTTGTTACCTACCTCCAAGGTGTAGGCTTGTTGAAGAATTCTGTGTTCTGTATTGAGTGCAGTTTTCTGTTGTTGCAGTGCTTTTTGCAATTCACTTATTTGGTGCCCAAGTACATGCCTCTCTGTCATGAGGGTGGCCAATTGCAGTTCAAATGTATTTTCCCTTTCTGTCCTCAGGGTGATTTCTTGTTGTTTCAGAACTCCTGTTGGTTCTTCCACATGGGAAATTTTTTTGTGTTTTCTATCTAATTGAGTGAACTGAGTCACCGAGCAGTCAAAGAATTCTAAACTGCCTTGGGGCAATGACAATTTGACAGCCTCCAGCCCATATTGTTGCGTTCTCTTAATAAAACGAAAAAAAGAAATCAAACCATGGCGGGAAAGAAAAGGATGAACGAACCTCCAAAAACGGAGCCGTTAGGGTCAGTATCCTTCAGAATGTAAGGTACATAATTTAAAAAAAATTAAGGAAGTAAACTGTTCATCCAGCCCAGCAGTATCAGCTATCCAGTGCAACCAATACCACCATTTCCCCATCCTCGGTATATTCCCTGACTCTCCAGGTTGCAGCACAGGGCATGTCAGATTCAGTAAATCATGATAACACTTGCAGAGTTTCTGAAGCATAAGGTGTTTATTGGTCAATCAATGGGATAATTACAAAAATACTTGTGAAGAATCAGAGGCAACCTTGTTTACCTTGGAATTTCCTTTGGGAATTGAAAATCCACCAGGGCAAATCCAGAAGATATTATCCACAACAAGCTCACGTGTTGACTCCACATGTGTGGGTTTGGTTACCATTAATCTCTCAATCAATTTGACTGCTCCTTGTAACACGGTTATTGACATCAATGGTGACATTTTTAATGAAAGTTGCTGGTAAAGAACTGGTGGTCTTAGAATAGATTTGAGGAAAATAGATGAGTGATTTTATCTAACGGCTTCAAAAATCCGCATACCTGTTGTAGAAAGTAACTAAAATCTCAAATGAATCACATAGAGTGAAAGAAATTGTTCAAGGAAAATTTGTTCCAGAGAAAAAGAACCTGGTGAAAAATTGTTCTAGAAATGAAGAAGAAAAAAGGTGACGGCACCTTATCCTCATTTTGAATTCCTTGGACATTATACAGGGCCAAGTGTAAAATTTGAAGTTGAAGCTCCAGTTCTGCCTAGTGTAGGCGTTGCTCGCAAACAAAACAAAAAGGAGATACATTAATACATATGCCTTGCCGGGAAGATAAACTCAAACACCGGAAAGAGAGAAGACTTAAACTCCTGTTGAAGAGAACAGGATTTTCTTGATAAAATTCTTTGAATGACTGTGTCTGGGTGTTAAAGAACGCGAACGAAAATATGGACCAACTGTGATGATCATCTCATTTTTGGTATGTACTTCAGCCTCACATTTGGAATGAAAAATACACCGACAAACATTATTCCCAACTTTATTCAGACAGGGAATAAAACGTCTCCCTTTGTCCTTCCCAAAAGAAAGGTCCCTTCATATCAACCGTTAGTCAAAAACAAAAAAAAAAGGGTACGCAACTCAAGTTTCAGGAACAGATAAATGAAAAACAGGGCATTGTCGAATAAGTAATGGCCATATCTTGACCCCTCGTGTTTTGGTAGGGAATATAAATATCTTGTAGTCTGAAGCACTCCCCCAATGATCAATCCCAACTGCGTGTCAAACTCGGGGCCGCTCAAGTTGCCACAACCAAACTCATCGAGCAGTTCAACAACTAACATGGTGAACTCAGCATTCAGCGCCACGGGCATGTACGGCGGTACACTCCGGTTCTGGTTCTGGTCCTGGCGGGACTCCTGGGCCACAACAGCGGCAATTCGCTGTTTCACTTGGTCAGAGATATAGTCTCCAAGCCATCCGTGAAGTTGCCTCGCGGCCTCCGCGTCCTTGCAGGTAACTCTCTGCCTGGGCAACCCAGATGCAACGGTGGGCGTCGTCGTTGAGGCTGTAGATGCATCAGGTTGTGGCTGTGGGGCCGCCGGGCTTTGGGCCCCGAAGAACCTCCACCAGCCCTGGTTCGTTTTCGTTGTGTGCGAAACGGTTCGAAAACCAAAAACAAATGGGGAAGCAGGCGTGGTTGGTGGTTGTTGGATTCGCTGTGTGTGTGTCTTGCGTGGCAGGAGGCAAGGACTTGTGGGCGTGGGGGGACGCAATGGACCTCAGGGGGATGCCTAGGAAGGGCCTGAGCACGGAGTACCTCCCTTTGTTCAGTGACTTGGGGGCTTGGCATGGTCTGTCTCTGCCAACTGACAGCATGGTTTTTGTTTCTCTTTCGAAGCAGAGATTTTTGTGCCCCCCCCCCTTGTAGTAAAACGAAATGCTGATGCTGTATTTTGGGAATGTAGAAAGTGGCTGGGTTTACTGGGCCCTGGTTGCACAACAAGGGCTGGTTGTCGCAGAGTCTGGTGCACATTGTCGACTCTTCTTCCAGTGTGGACTCCTCCACTGCAGTATCATATCCCGGTTTCTTGAAACACAGTGCTCATACATCTTCGGTATATCTTCTAGATTTGGCGTCAATAAAATCCTGACAATTAAAGGGAAGGAACATTGAGAATCTGTTGTGCTATGGTTCTGATAGAACGTCCCTGGTTAAATTCAACATTACCAATTTGGGTTTGCTGAATCATTTATACTTATTCTACTCTTACATATAGGCGTAGGGCAAAGCGATTGTTACTTCTCTCTTGAAGGTGATGCCTCCATCATGTTGGAGTCTGTAACAATTTCCACGATCTCTGACGGCAGTGGCATCCGTGTCGTCGCGGGATCACTACCCTATTATATTGGTATATCCTTCACCCTGAAAAAGTTTAACTTTTCCCTCATTCTTTTTAAAAGAGGTACACGTGCCAAAATCTGAATCCTCCAACTATCAAGCCATTGTCTCTTCTGACACATACAGTATGGCAATTCACTTACTGAACTTTGTTACCTTATTTCCTGTAACTTTTTTTTTAATACAGCAATGAAATATAGTGTTCCAGTGGCTGCTGGTAATGATTTTACTGGGTACTACACGGTTTCTGTTTGCTTGTCTCAAACTGAATGCGATAACGAGCAGGCCGTATGCTTTTTTTTTTTTTTACGAGTGCACTAATTTGTTTTGAAGGTGATATCCGAGATGTTGGCGGACCCTGAGGCAATTTTTTCTTCAACAGAAGAACGTTGGACTGCCTACCTCAATACTTTGCTTATTCCAGAATTGACAGAAAGTGAACAAGTATTCTACATTCAATCCCGTACTGAAACCTGAGGGATCAGTAGTGGCTTGCTGTTAAATGCATGGAGATTCTGATGACAAATTGGAGGAGTCCAGCAGGTCATCTGTTACATAAGTTTGTGGAGTCTTCAAAATCAAGTACTAACAGTGAGTGAACTAGTGGCCTGTACCCATCATTCTACTCCTACCAAGCTCTGTGGGCTTGGGACTCTTGGAAGCATGCTGCTGCACTATCACTTTTTAATATTGAGCTTGCCAAAGAGCAAATCTACGCCATGTTTGATTACCAAAGCTATCCCAATGAAGCAGGGTTTATGGGGTGAGTTTCACCAGATTGCATTTCAGGCCGTATTCACATCTTTCTCAATAACAGCATGATTTCCGACACTGTTACATTTGATAACTCTGACAACTGGGAAAATTCTAAGCCACCATTGGCTGCCTGGGCTACTTGGTCTATTTATGAGAAAGAAGGCAACCTGGATTATCTTTCTGATATGTTCCCGCGGTTACTGGAATACCACAATTGGTTTCTATCTCTTCCGCTCCCTTTTTTCTTTAACTTTAGAAGGTGGTATGAAAATCGTGACCATGACGGTGATTTGGTTTGTGAGTATGGTGCCACTGTTGAACTTGTTCAGCCAGCAAAATGGGAAAGTGGCATGGATAATGCTGTCAGGTAATTTGTCAGAAAATATCTGTTAGTTTAGCTCATTCAGATTTGACAACTCTGGCCTTGAATCCAACTCAGAAAATGCTTTTTCCCTGACCCAGGAGTCGGTTGACCTCAATTCCTATCTGTATGCAGAAAAATTAGTACTTGCTGACATGGCAAGTCTCCTTGGACAGAATGATACTTCACAGTACCTCTCTTAAATCTGGTCGACTGTAACTTCAGGTCAGGGAACTGAAAGAAGAAGCAGATAGGCTTCTACAACAAATTCAATCCGTTTTCTACGATTCTGCAACTGGGTGGTTCTACGATAGGGAAACAAGTGGAGGTGACTTCATTCTAAATAAGGTACGTGGCTATGAATTGCTTGCATTGTTCAAACTAGAAATATCAGGGTGCTGAAGGGTGGATTCCACTGTGGGCCAACGCTGCCACGGAACTACAAGCAGCTGCAGTTGTAACTAACATGCTTGATACTAATCAATTTTACACCTACTTCCCTCTGCCAACTCTGGCTGCTAATGACCCGAATTTCGACTCTAAAGGGTACTGGCGTGGCCCTGTGTGGATAGACCAATCGTATGATAAATGGATCTATGGCCTAATTATAACAACAAAACAAACCGGCATATGAAAATAACAGGTACTTTGGAATAAAAGGAATGCGGAACTATGGCTACACCCAGGAAGCAGATGAAATACAAACACAATTCCTTACAAATGGCAAAGGTCTTCTGGGCAACAGGGATATCCCAACTTATGAATACTACAATCCACTTACGGGTATTCAAACCCTTATTTTTTTTCATAGTCACTGGTAATAGGTGAAACTCTTGGTGCTCCTTTCTTTGGTTGGTCTGCATCACATGTATTACTCTTGTTGCACAAAGTTTAGAAATCGTTGGGAAGAGGGATTTGATGGGCATAGTGTTTTATTTTCGCAACAGAAATTAAATTCACTCATAACTCTATTTGTGCATGTGTAGTCTCTCTGTTTCCATTAGTAGGCCTTAGTAACTGGAACCCTTTCTTTTTCAGCATATGGAGCATCACTTTGTTGTTGTTCTGCACGTCAGCAATCATCGTTTTGACACCCTTTTCACTAGCAACATGTAGAAGAGAGTCACACAGACGGTTCCCAATACCTTGATTTTGCCAAGGATCCGCCACTACAATAGCAAACCTATGTTTTGTTTTATGTTGGTTATTGGTTGCCTACACTGTGCATTTGTAGAGTTCTGTGTACATACTCCGCTATGTCCTCTTCACCAGGAATTATCATGAACCTAGCTACTCCTGCCATTCTTTCCTGTTCCACTTCATCTCCAACCAGTGCCACGAGTGCAATTTCTCTGTCATAATCGACTTGTGTGTAGCGCACGAGCACATCATGGGAAGTGGGAGACATGACCTTGAGAAACCTCATCAATTGGGTCTGCTGGGACATTTGATCAAACATCTCCGCTTCCATTCTTTCATCTTCGGGTCTGATTGCACGAACTGAGCAAGGCTTGCCGTTTTTGAGCTTGAAAGAAAACGCCAGGCCTTGTGGATATGGATGAATAACGAGATGGGAGAAAGTCGGAGGCTTGTGAGCAGCTGTGACAACATTGCGGTCCAATATTATCTTTGCATCAAGAGCAACAAACCCGGTCTCATCTACTGCAAAAGGATTTACATCAATATCTTGAATCTCCGGGAAATCCATTACAAGGCGGGAAAACTAAGAAATCTCAGTCGGAAAAAGAAAGAGTTCGAATTGTGCATACCTGTACTAAGGTTGCTTGTAAAGCGGTTACATCAACTGCTGGAATTCCACGACACCCTACTGGAGTTGAGTATGTCTATCTACCTCGATTTTATAACCTTTCAAAATTTGGTAGATCCTGGTTTCTTCGATTAGACGCATTGCTAAAGCCATATTTAAAGGTGGTAATGCAATATTGATGTCTTTGACAACCTCAGGTAAAATTACATTAATGTGGGGTAGAAATATGGAAAAGATACTTCTACTGTTACTCCCCCTGCTCCAAATGCTATAGCAGGCCCAAAAAGCGTGTCTTTGTGACACCCAATCAGGAGCTCGTGCCTTTTTCTCACCATTCTCTCCACCAATATCCCATCAACAACCGCATCTGTATTGCTTAGTGAGCACTTGCAGGTAAGAAATGGTTTTACCTGGTAATTTAGATTTGATAGATTCCATTACTTCGGTAAATGCACGCTGTACTTCAGGAGCAGAAGACAAGCCTATTTTCACACCCCCCACTTCCGTCTTATGCAATACATTAGCAGAGACTATCTTGAGAGCAACAGGAAATCCAAGCTCCATTGCGGCATTAGCAGCACTTTCTGCTGTTGTACACATTTGTCTGGGTGGGCCTGCTATTCCATAGTGTGACAGAACAGTTTTGGATTCCACTTCATTCAGGCAGATTTTCCCTTTAGCCACAGCTGATGAAATGATTTCTCTGACTAAGTGTGGATTTGATGGGGGTGTGAAAGGGGTAGCCTCAGGTGTTTGATAGATGTTTTCTAAATTTCGAGCATAGCTAGCCATTAACATGAAACACGCCACAGCACGCTCTGGTATAGAGAAATTTGGGATATTCCCCTGGAAGAATGGATTGAGCACTCAATAATAAAGTGGGGATTTGATACTTCTTCAAGAATTTTGACACCTTCAGCAACTCCCGGACCCCCCACCCAGGAAGCAAGGAGAATCTTTTTATGAGGCAATGATATAATTTGCCGTGCCACTTCCGAGGGATTGGTCATTGCTTGCGGGGTCAGGATAACTAAGATTCCATCTACATTCTCATCTTCTAAACACACACTGACAGCTTGACGATACACCTGAACAAATCAAAGAAAGAAATAATAGTAAACAACAAACCTCAGGTGAGGCATCGCCAAGGACATCAACTGGATTGGCATGGCTCCAATGAGAAGGAAGGAAATCATTCAGAGCAGACAAGGCACATGAAGAAAGGGTTGCAAGTTTGCCTTTAAGTGCTACCAAGGTATCTGTGGAAATGACACCCAATCCTCCAGCATTTGTCACAATACACAATCTGGGTGCACCGGTTAAGGAGTGTAGAGTCTTTGTGCATATCACCTGTCACCCTGAGGCCTCTTCTGAGCAGTTAGAGTGTGCGCACTATCAAAGAGATCAGCTACGGAATTTACACGCAGGATTCCCACGCGTTTGAAGGCCGCATCATAAACAGCATCATTACCTGCGATGCTTCCCGTGTGTGACTTGGCTGCCACTGCCCCCTTTAAGAGTCAGCTTTCAGTAGTAAAACGAGTACACTACCTCGGCACTTTTTCCTGCCTTGAGAACGATGATTGGTTTTGTTCTTGCAAAAGCTCTTGCTGCACTTAGGAATTTCTTAGCATTAGTGATGCTTTCCATGTAAATCAAAATAGCACGAGTGCTTTCATGACTTCCCCACAAATCTATCAAGTCCCCATAATCAACATCCAGCTGAGCGCCTATGCTCACAAAACTGCTGAAGGCGAGTTGTTTTTCGCACGCCCAGTCAAGAATAGCAGCGCACAGTGCACCACTTTGTGAAGCAAAAGCAATTACACCGTCACTTCCGCATGGACAAGCATCAGCAAAGCTGGCATTAAGGCCGCAAGATGGCTGTATCACTCCAAGGGAATTGGGACCAATAATCCTCATGTGGTAGGCCTTTGCAGAGGCAGCAATCTTCCTGCATAATACCATCCCCTCCTCTCCACATTCCTGTAAAACCACAGCCAGTGAGAATCCAAAGAAATATCCACACTCGACAATTTCACATGACTAAGTCGATAAAATCTCACAAGCAAAAAAAAAAAAAAAGCCAACAGACAGTGAATCCAGCAGACAGAATTATGGCAGAAGATATTCCGCATTTTCCGCATTCCTCCACCACAGACGGTACTCCCTTTGCCGGGATTGCAATCACGCACAAATCACACTCGGCCCAACTTGGCAAGTCACCCACGCTGGCGTAGCACTTGATCCCACACACTTGGTCTCGGTTGGGGTTTATAGGCCACAGTTTGCCACCAAACGACGAACTGGAATTATGGGTGTTGGCGCTGCTGCTGCTAGGCCTCGACGCCTCCGTCGGACCTCCCATAATTGCCTGGCCCAACAAGTTGCGCATCACCGCGTTGCCAACAGATCCCGGCTTATCGGAGGCCCCAACAACCGCGACATTCCTAGGTGAGAACAATTTCCTCAATTGGTCGGTCCTGGGCAACTTCGACATCATAGGCGCACACGTGCTCATTCTCTAAGTTTTCTGTTTTCTCCCCGTCACACGCGGAGCGGTGCCAAACCGCATCATCATTGCTAAAACTTTCCCATCCGTTCAAAAATCAAAAGTTTCACCGTGGATGGTGCTCACATGTAAATCGAGAGGGACGGTGGTGGGTGTGGACTCAGAGTTGTAAGCGGATGTACGATGTAACTGTGTGGTAAAAAATGCTGCAAATATTATTCGGTCCTTTCGAAGGACCTTGTGGACATACTGCTCGGCTTGTATGGCACTGATATTTCGTTTCTTGCAACCCAGATCATAACATTGGAGTTCTTTACAGCAACTACAACAGTAATTTTACCCCATGTGTGCCCAGCAATAAAGAAAAAAAAAATGGTTGGCTGTTGTGGTTGCGTGCTTCACAAGGTTTTTTTGAGGAGTGCCCCACGACACGTCTTCCTTTGCAGGCTTCAGTGTCGCTAGGCGGGAGGGTTTGGTGAGGTCTGTGTCATCCTTTGCAGATGAAACGGATCTCTAAGTCGACGAATGCAAATGCATTACATCTCGATGTACGTCGGCACGCAGTGGACTCTTCGCATTAGATTAAACAAAAGTGGATTTCGAGGAAGTAAAGTCACTTTATGCACTTCAACCAACCGAAAAAGAGTCTTCGTTCTTGCTTTTTGTCCGCCGTATTGACTTTTCCATACTTTATTATGGGTGGGAAGCCCCACCGATAATCCATAGGGCAAAGACAGCGCACTGCTTATGGGATTCCTTATGGGAAGACACCTGCCTCCTATGGGGCTAGATTTATTTATTAGGTCAAATTCTACAATGGGGAGGGAAGGGGGCATAGAAGAGGGTTCACAGCAATGGGAGTTGAACACTCCTTAGCCAGTGGTGATCACTATCTTCAGCTCCATTCAATACCACAGTGGATCATAAACCCAGGGTAGAGGGTAGTTCCTGAAGGAGTGGCCCAGTCAAAATCTATCGCAAGGTACTTGGTTCCACAGGGAATGTTGGGCTCCCTCAAGTGTCCATGCCAACTGCTTTCAGTAAGGCCGCTTGGGCTTGCTTGATGTATTTTTCTGAATAAAGGGAAAAAAGTGAAAGGTGTTTACCTCTGGGTTTTCAATTGCCTTGGTCTCAATGTACTCCATCACAACAGCCTGCCAAATAACAATTACTGACTCAATTACAGAGTTAGAACAAAAAAAGGGGAATTTTCGCCAAAGCATGCTCCATTGACAAACAGAGAGGAACTAACAACCTCCAGTAGCAAACATGGACGAACACAAGTTTGGGCCTAAGATTCTGGATATAGTAAGCTGCAACCTCAAAGAAGCTTCCTCCATCCCCTATTCGATTGAAACTCAGCAAGTTAAGACACTGTGGTGGTGCCTTTCCTTCTCCCTTCTGGTTTTTTGTTTGTTGAAGTAGTATCCGGAACACTGGTGCCATCTTGGAGTTCAGAGTTTCCCATCTGGATTTGTTCCGGAACTAGAAGGCGGTGACAGCGTCATGCCTGGCCCTAAAAGCACTGACATTTACCCATTAAAAGAATCCCGGCGTTGTTCTTCAGAATCATAGAGAGCAGACATGCATGTAATCATATCTTGTGCAAAAATAAAATCTGAAAATGGAAAGTGATTAGGTCACTGGCTGGGGAAAGGGAGAAGGCCATGCCACATCACCGAATTCGAGTCCACGAAACAATCAAAAACGTCTGTGGGGTACACTCACATCAAGATTGGTATCAGGATAATGAGTGACAAGATTTGGTGCTGAACGACGTGATCTGGCAAAGCTAAAACCATCCTCGAGATATTTTATACGTCGCGGAACATCTTCCGAGTTTTCCCTGCCCTTGGCGTTGGCAGCCACAAGAGCTGCATACTCGCGTCGAAGCTCGCTGTTGCGGGCCTCAAGCGCGCTCTAGCTCAACTATCAGACTCCCATCTCCTCTTTGGTGAGACAACCAGGGGCCACTGACGCACGGCGTGCCAAGCAGCCGGTGTCGCAGCCACAGCACCACTCGCTTGGGTTCCCTTCTCATTCGTTGCCGTCGGTACTGGGACACCATCCTCTACTGCCGCGGTCGTCGTATAAGATGACCATAGAATTCTCGTATTTGGCCGCCCCACGCTTCTCTGCCTTTTTGTGCCTCTCTCCTTTGTTACACAGCAACTCAATTGTGGCGACGATTCGTTCGATTAGAACGAGTCACTAGATTTAGTATTGGTCCACCAAACAAGGGGAAATTCTTTTTTTGCAGTCTCTACCTTAATAACATAACCAACAACTCTCTGTAGTCACCAGAGGTATCCCCGTTAATTGCTTCAACAAGGGTCTCACCGTATAAGCGCATGTACTCACCAGCGGCGGCATGGAGTATCGGCTTTTCGTTGAGGCAGAACATTCTAATGAGCACAGAATCGTTTGTTCCTGGACCCGCGGTTAGAATGGTAAGTGCATGGATTAATACCTATTCCGGCAATCGCATCATGCAGTCGCTCTGCCACATAGAGAGGTCGGGGGGTACACAACCCAAGCAGGGTGTGCTTGAAGCTGCCACTTGTTTCGCTGGAAATGGCATGCTCGAGGGTATGGTTCTTGTGGTGTTTATGGTAGTGTGCAGAGACAGCTTGAAGGTGCGCAGCTGAGCTACGGGACATTATGTCAATGAACACATCTTCATCTGTACCAAAGCGTCCCTCCCCGGCTTTGAAAAGAGCCTCTGAGTCTGTTTCGATTTTTGAGTGGTCAACGTGATCGGGCGGCATCCTCGTGCCCTGTTTCCAAAGGACATAAGAACAGAATAATGGTAGTTACTAAACGCGAACTTACATTAAGAGTGTGAATCAACGCCTGACGGAAGTGGTGGCTCGTATCTGTAGCAACGTCCTGTTCGAGTGAAGTGTGATATAGTCTGTTGTATGCCTTACTTGAAATTAAGAGTGTAGATTTAGAAATTGTTGTGTGAGGCCTCGTACTTCCTTCATAAGTTTAATTTCCTCCGGGTAGCCTTGCGTGATAATGTCAATGAGTTCTCTATCATTAGTTCCCGGCCGATCAATTGCTTCACGAACGCACTGTGCCATGTACTCCTCAATAGGTGTTACTGTAAATAAGTCATTCAAAAGCAAAAAAAAAAAAAAGTGCAAATAGCTTGCCATCGGGGTGAAAATTAGGGGGAAAGAACCTAAGCCAATAAGGACGTCCTTGCAGTGTCCTGTGGCGTCGCCGGCAATATCTACAGCAAGATCGCGATGTGTTAGTTCCTTGTAAGCAGCGCAGATCTCGCGTATTTGCTTGCGACTCCGCGACGCAAGTACTCTCACAAATGCGGGATCATTGCTTCCTTTTTGTTTTTAAAGTGAACTTTGGCGAAATGACACACAGACTGCGCTGTCTACTGTGGGGAGAAAAAGAAAATATCCCATAAAGCTGTAACCAAACACACCCTTTACGGCAAGTGCGTGTCGGAGAACCTCAGCCTCAGCTGTTGCGTTAAACTCCGCACTAGGTGTCGTGGCTGCCATTGTGTGTGGCTTCAACGGTTTTTTAATTCAAAATTTTAGTCGAAACAACCCTCGACTGCCAGTTACGGGCAAAACCCCGTGTCTGGAGCAACTTGGTTCTCAACCTTTTCTCCTGAGAAATTCCGACACCCTCCATCCTCATTCCACCCTGGAACAACCAAAGCACTTCACCCACACGTGTGCTTTCTGGTTGTGATGGAAACAAGCCGAAAAGCCAGCCGAAAAATATGTCTTGTAGTTGTGCACGTCAGGGGCCTTTGTGGTGGTTGCTGTGGTTGTTGCCGTTGTTGTTGATATCCTTCGTGCAGGCCATGGCGACTGCGCCACGACAACCGCAAGGCGCCGCCACTACGCTGGGCCAGGGCGGCGCCGATTATGGGACTGGCTCTCAGACCCCACGACCCGGGGAAGTTGTTGTGAATTGGAGACAGGTTTTGCCGGTTCTGCAAAGGCGATACGACGTGGGCGACGTGAAAACGCTGCTGAAACACGTCAACGGCCTGTCGAGAACCCCGACGGCCGTGATGAAGCAAGGGCGAGTTACCATTTTGGGTAAGATGCCAACAATTGATAGAAATTGGGTTAGGACAGAAAAAACCACAAGTCCCAACACCCTTTTTTGCCACTCTGTTGTATATATATAGTAGAATAACGGAGTAATAGTGTAATTTAATTAATTCTTGTGGTTCTTATTATGTATCTAGCTTGCACATTTCACATCTCTTACTTTATTCAGTAAACAGTGAACGGAGTGACGGGGACAGGGCTACACAGCGGGCACATAGGCTGATGGTAACAGCAGCTCAAGGAGGTCCTCACGTTGCTTCAAGGGATGTATTGAGGGACCCTGCATTAGAACTGGCAGCCGCTCAAGAATTGATTGCCCAGGCAAACGAAAAAGATTCCACCAACCTCAAAGTTGGGGAACTTGGTGGAACTTCGCATTTGCATGGCTTAGACAACTTATTTTTACTTGGATTCACCAAGCTTCTTCAGATCTACTTGAGGTTTGCTACAGGCACTCTTCTATTTAATTTATGTGATTCCTTGCAACAGCGGACCTGCCAGCCCTGTCTCTGCTTGGAGTGATAAAGTTATAAATTGACACTTGCCTGTTGTGTCGTCTCCCACAATTGCACTTGCCTTCATTTGTTTTACTTCCTAAACTATCATAACAATGTAACAGAAAGCTGATATACTGTACCTTTTGAGTTCACCCGGTTCCGTTGCCTACTACTGGGCAACGTTGACAAAAGGTGACTGTGATGATTGTGGAGCTGACGAAATTGATCTGATAAAGAAGATATTACTATATCAAATTAAGGGTATGCACCTGACTTGCCCCCAACAAAAATCAATGAAGAAAGGAGGGGACCCAAATGCACTGGAAGCATCAGCTGACCAATGGCATAAACTTCTGAAAGTGTGATGATGTACAAATTTGACCCATTCGTTTGTTTGTTTCCCCTCATTCTCAAACTTCAGAGGTTGCTGACATCAATTTTGGAAGAAATGAGGTCTGCAGAGGGTATTCCGGTTGATCTCACCTTGGTATTTCGTGTATTTTTACATTCAAAGTCTAACTGCATACCGTATGTTGAGAAACCTTCGTTCTGAAAAACTTTCGTCGCCGAAAACTTTCGTTGCTGAAATCTTTGGCGTCTCAGCACCAGGGACGAAAGTTTTGGCACAGGCATTTTCGCGGCGG